>CM076575.1:769439734-769466375 GCA_034641835.2 Pinus albicaulis | reverse complement strand
ATGTATTTTAACCAAAGATGAAAAAATCGTTATCGGGATATTATCGGCGAGGGGAAAAAATCGGAAAAAATCGGAATTATCAGCAAAAAATCGTAATTATCGGCAAAAAATCGTCACATACAAAAATATTCATTTTTTTTCAATTTTTTTAATATCTAAAGCATCTACAGCATAAAATAAATGCATTGACACATAAATATGAAAAAAAAAACTAATATATAAGATGTGTAATATAATGTCTAGTGCTACTTCACACATAAAACTGAATCCTGTCCTGAATACTAAGTCCTGAGTCTCAACTCAACCTCAAAATATCAACAAAAAATATAATAATGTATCTCATATCATGAGTCATAATGTTATATACATAGGAATGCACCAAATAACCTATACTACTGATTTCCTCTGCCCCTCTTGCGAGAAAATGTAACAACTTTCCCTCTAGACGAAGAAGTTGGCGGGGCTGGCAATGGACTCTGTTGTGCTCCAGATCCTAAAGCACTAGGAGCTAAAGGAGGTAGACCACGTCCTCTACCGATAGCAGGGGTAGGTGGTGTCACCTCCTCCTCCTATTGTTGCTCCTCCTCCGCCTATTGTTGCTCCTTCTCCTCCTCCTCATGAACCTCATCATTGATTCATCGCTACTAGAAATGGGATCATCAACAAGAGATACATAAACATCATCTAGCTCAAAGTCTTCAGACTTGGATTGCTCAACCTTAAAATGCGGTAGAAAAAGATTAACATGCCTAACAAGTTGTTTTCCTTTGAGTGAAGGGTACATTCTTGTTAAGGCCACAGTAGGGGAGTTCAACAATCAATACCACCAACATCAACAAAGTTCAACAATCAATGCCACCAACATCAAGGCTCTTAAAGGACTTCATACTCTTGATCAAATGCCAATCTCATACCCTTACACATAATAGAATCAAATGGAAACAATGCAAATCCCCAAACCATGAAACCCTGAAAATCATTAAGTCTGCTGAATTTTGAGTGAAATCTAAAATTCTAGTTTCTCCATATGAAATCCAATGAGGTCGAAACCACTCTTAAACATCCTGAGTCATTTCATGGTAATGTTAAAAATTTAAGTAAAAGGATGAAAATGAAAAATAAAGGAAATATCACTTTTACTTTAAGAATTTAACATTACCATGAACTGCCAACAGGGTGTGTCAGGAAAATGAGAGGGCTGCAAAAATGACAAAAAAAAAATCGATTTTTGAACTTACAGGGTTGCTATTTGATGGGCCCACGATTTTTACTGAAATAATCGCGATTTTTTCGTAATTATCGCGATAATATCGCGCTAACGATAATTTCAAATTATCGTTCAAATTATCGCCGATATTATCGTTTGGTTGAAATTATCGCGATAATTTCAAATTATCGCGATAATATCGCGATTTTTTCATCTATGATTTTAACCTTTATTAGGCATCTGCAGATGAAGAATTGTAACCACAAAAAGTAGTAGCTATCAAAGGAGGATATACAAACAGCCTACCAGACTCCAGAGTGTGAAGATACCTCCAAGAATTGTATGAAGTAGAATAACGTTGAGTAATTTTCATTTTGTCACTGAAGATTGTGTCTATATGGCATGTTTTATTACATGCTTCATCTTTAATGCAAGTCAGATATTAAATTGGATTCAATTGGTGTATTACTGTTAAAGTCTACACAGAGTTCCTACGAGAAAACACTTAACTTTAACCCTTATGCACTTTATTTTTGGCCATCTATCTAATAATTAGTTATGTTCTCTTACCACCAGTTATGTTCTCTTTAAGGCAATCAAAAAATAAATTTACAACCCACTGATTAGTTAATTCACGCACAACTTAACCAAAATAGGTTTCCTTCTTGTGCAGGTGTTTATTACTGTTGTGAATTGTGTGTGGCACTGAACTGGGATTGAGTTTAATACAAGTTCAATGCTTAGATTTTTTTACAATCCAGAGCTAATTCATCCCTTTATCTTGTCCATTCTGGCCACATTTCATGATTGAAAGTAAGATTAGGTCAAGGTTCATCCAGGGTGAAAACTGTTTCAGTGATAATTGACTTCATCACATCCACGAACAACTTGCCAGTAATTGATATCTGGCCAGATTTGTCATGCCTATAGAACAAGATGGTTCTTTGGGTTATATTTTATTTGGACTTATAAGTTATAACTACCAGATTTGAAAAGATGCATATACTGAAAATGTATCTCTCCTTGTACAAATTTAAAACAAGACATCATTTTTACAACAATACTAGGAGAGCATTGGCAAGTTCTAGAGTGGACCTCCTCTCCAATCAATGGAGCTATCAGGTAAATACAGGGTGCCACTGCTACTACTTGTGGGATTCTGCTACAAACAGATTCATGGCATGGCATGGGCATGACATGGGGAATTCCGAATGGAGTTTTTCTAATGGTTCTCTTCATGTTGATGGTTATAATTTTAACAGATTCAGCAGGGTGGCTGCAACTGGCACATATTCCTTTCAATACCCAGATTTTGAAGGCACGAGAAGGAATAATATTTTGAAGAAGTGAGAAGCAGTTCACCTTATTATAGTTACCATGCTAGGTCTTCCTTTAAGAGATTCCCAGCATCAAATCATTTCCATAAATATGGTTGTGTAAGAGTCGTGATGGTGTTGTAATGTAAATTATGTTTCCATAGTTGAACATCTGAAGTATTTTGCGATATTTTTATTATACCATGGCACCTCGATCGGATCCAATGTTTATCAACACTTTTTTAATAGTATGTTTTCTTTTCTTCCCGTTGTTGTTCATTTCTCCTCAAACTCCTCTCCAACCTCAATATCAGTGTTAGTAGTAGCATGAGCAACAACATTACGCTTAGTAGAACTAGAAGAACGTGTTTTCCAAATTGCACGAGAACTACTTCCCTCACGAGTCACCATGTGCCATGCTTGGTCTCGGTGGTTCTCTTCCTTCTACTCTTGGTTCAACTACCATATCTTCATTAGAACCAACACCCCGAACTCCACTAAACAACGATTCACCATTTTGTAGTAGTGATTCACCATTTGTACTGGTGATTCGCCATGATTTTACAAGATAATAAAATCTCATGAGAAATTCGCCAAAAAATTATATATACATATTATATTATTAATAAAATTGCCTTCCATTTTTCCTATGTATCATAGGGATTCTCCCATTTATTATATATATAAATTTAGGGGGGTTCTTAAAATTTCCCCTGTTCAAAAGGTATGTTATTCATTGTGCAATCGGGTGCTTATGCTTGTTTTTCATTTGGGCACTTAACATGGACTATTGGGTGACATGGAAGAAGGAATGGTTTTGACCATGGCTTTGTTCCCTCACCTTAAATGGGGGGTTAATCTTCAATCCTAGCCCAGTGGGACCGCCACTATTGGTCCATGAATTTAGGAAATGCACTACTTGGGAGATCTTGATTTTGATACCGTGGTCCCATTTTCCTTTTCCATATTTATCACTTCCCTCCATACATTACAAACCCTATTCACCATCTCCCCTCTGTGTCCACAGGGTGCTGGCACACTCCCTCCCCTTCTCCCCATATCTGGGTCAGGCCTAGAAACATTGCCCTGGAGGTTGATTCATCTAAAAGAAAAGTAAAAGCATATCATGGCCACTAGCAAGAAACAAAAGAAAGAAAATTATAACATGCAAAAGATGGTCAAGACATTTATATTAGAACATGGGGAAAAGCCAAGCATGAGCTCTACTTCTTATCATTATGCCAATGTTTCCCTATTACATCATTAAAAGGAACCCTTGCGCGTCTTAACCCCTGGGGACCAATGAATTGCCCCACCTTTGACGGGGTAACCACTGTGACACATCATTCATAGCATGCTCTCATTTCGTAAAGCTCTGAGCAGTAATACAAAGAAAAATCAAGAAAAGGCAAAAGGCAATAAGAGGGGTGGAAAAACAAAGGTCGAGGTAACCCATTCATCCACGATTGCTCCCTCCTCACATCTATACACCAAATATGTGGATTTCCTCATCATTGTTACCCATTTGACCATGGCATTTGGCCCTGAGACCCCTTTATCCCCCTTTCGTTCCATCATTATTCACATACCACCTATTGATTGAAAGATATACTAGGGACCTGTCTTTCCCCCTTAGGGGTTGGGAACACCTAATAGGATCATCTATTAACCACTCCTACCTCTGGAGGTAACATTATTACGTGATCAAAGCCCCAACTTTGGAAGGGAAACCCCATATGAAGTGTCAGTTTTCCCTTGACTAACAAGCTTGGTTCACTTAGATGCACTAATGATTATTGTACCTAATGGTGAATATGTAGCACAAGATATTGTATGTGATTGACCGATGGTTTTCATCATGGGTTGGGCAACTTAACTGGGGCCCAAGTCCAATAGAGAAGCATTATGACACCCTACAGGTGAAGCGTTGAGAGCCATGGGACTCCTACCAATTGCAGAGCATCATTTCATTCCACGGGCACCTACAACACCCCCAACAGTCTGCACTTTGCCCCACATTATTCATAAGATGATGCACTTGGACCTACGTGCCCCAACTAGCTTAATAGTTATAACATGGTTAGGCGGTTGATCTGAGGCCTAGATGAGATTTGTCTCACCCCTTGAGATATGGGAGGGCTAGCAACATCCTCAGAGCCCTCAATGTTGGAGTAGAATTAGTCTATTCTATCACCAAGAGACCCATTTTGTGTCGTAAACACAAAACTGGGGTCCATACGATGATTTGCATGGAGATTTGGGGGCCAACCCCTAGATCATGATTTATGGAGCCCTCGATACTCACTTTGGAACTAGAGAATCCCAATGCATGCCCAAGAAGGGCCTACAAATGCGTGATGTCAACGTTTCAGCGTCTTTGTTGGTTAATTGTTATGTTTTTGCATTGGCTATGAGGTTGGCTTGTAACCTCACTTAGTATTTGCCTATTACTTTATAACTTGAGGGGCTTTTAGGCTAAAATTAGAGATCATCAAACACATAAATTAGAGAGACCTCATTTGGTCTCTCTCATCATCATCACTTGGAGAATTCAAACCTCATTAGAGATTTCGCACTTGTTTCCTTCTTGGCTATTGGAGATTTCTTGGATGCATTTCGATCTTTGGAGGTTATTTTAGATTGGCTTTGGATCTATTTCTTTAGTGAATGGATTGATATACTACATGTTATCTTGTAAGTGCCTATTGTTGAAGAGTTTCATCTTGAAATTGTCTAATGTATGGAATTGTTGCTTCTAGATTATGCTTATTTGTTCCTAATTGTTGAAAAATAGTTTTTGAAAGGCTTTGTTCCTAATTGTTGAAAATTAGTTTTTGAAAGGCTATCTAATTGAGAATTACGTATGTTATTAATTGTATAACAGGTAACAATTGTTCATAATGGAGGAATCCTTTTAAATCTCCATCGAAATCCATTTTCCATAAAGTGGGTAAATGCTAGAAGTTGATACCTACAGGCATCAAATTTTAGTTTCCTTAGAAACGATTTAGTTTATCTTGAGCCTCCTTGAATCCATATGCCCAAAGGACAAGGCACTAATCCAAGTCCTTGGTGATCATTCTCACTTTTCATCCATAAATTTTCCTCTTAAAATTTCGACCCTCTTAAGGATAGGACGTCTAACTAAGGCTTAGAGCGAAATTCCTTGGGAGAGGTTTTATTGAGACTTGAGAGCCTAAACATCAAGTGGAGGGTCTTGGCTACTTGACCTATAAATTTGGTGGGCATCCACTTAAGTTTCCTCCATAAAATATCTTGCCCTAAGTATTGCCCTAAGAGGGAAACCCTAGTTTCTCTTCCTCAACTTGTGTGCTTTCTTGAAGGTTGTATGAGCTTAGTACTTGTTGAAGTATATCATAAGTAGCATTTTCTCTCAATTGTCTTGACCTTGGGAATACCTATACATAAGCAAAACCACAAAATCCTAGGCCTTGTGCATTTTCTTACTAGATCTCTCATAGAAAGTGCATTGCTTCTTGAAGCCTCATACCTGAAATTTTAGTCTTTCTTAAGAGATTCTAGCTTATCACCGTACACCCTAACTTTAGAATACTTTCATAGGTGATCCTATCCTACTGGGACTCCTCCTGTCAGTAAAATTCCATAAAGAGCAGGGGGTTTTGGCTGAGGTGACATTGGGCCACGACCCTCTACCGCATTGTTAGCACTTTGTCTAGCTCTTGTCTTGTAGGGTTTTCCTCTCCAAGGCTACTAGATTTTGTGGTAACACCCCCAACCCTGAAATCCTGAAAACTGTCAAGTCTGTTGGATTTTGAGTGGGACCTAAAATTCTACTTTCACCATATGAAATCCAATGAGGTCGAAACCACTCTCAAACATCCTGAGTCAATTAATTGTAAAGTTAAAAATTTAGGTAAAAGTTACATTTAACATTACCGTTAATAGCATTAGTAGGACATGGACAAATCCACTTCCCAACACTTGGAATCCCTTCTAACATTGCTTAATTTCCCTTAGTTGAAAATTTTAAGTAAAAATGACATTTAAAATTACCATCAATAGCATTAGTAGGACATGGACAAATCCACTTCCCAACACTTGGAATCCCTTCTAACATTGTTTAATTGCCCTTAGTTGAACTCCAAAACCTTTGAGAGCTCCAAAACTTTGACTGAATTGCGTGAGAACGAGGCAATAAATCGATTTCAAGATGTTTTTTTCACATGACACATGTCCAAATTTAGGGACACCAGTAGGGCTCAAGTCCGACAAGAGTCAAACACGTGTCACCCACGTGTTGTCTCGACATGAAGACTCGAGACACAAGGGAGAGGAGGACGACACAACGGAGAGGAGGACGTGTCAGGTGACTTGGTATTATATCAATGATGATAAAATGACAAACACATGAGAAATTAGAACCATACACTACAGTTTTCTCATTAAATCTTCAAAATCAAAATGTATTGCATTGATATTCAGTCACTACTACTATAAGCGGGAATGTAAATGGAAAATGCAAAATAGGGTAGACATTAGATACTAGAACCATAGTTGATAGGGTCAATGATCTTAATGGTCAAATCTACCCTCTCCCACCAACCATCAACTAAATTGTATCCTTAACCTTTTTTGAAGAAGCTTGAACTGCCTTTCTCCAAAAAATACCAAAACTTTGTTGAGAATTCAATAGGGCAATGTTTATGATTAATTCTCTTTACTTGATAACTGCTTGTGATTCCTTTTTACTTGTTAGCTTTGTTCCTTATTATTATATGTGTGGAGCATCAAACAGCTACCAAAACAAAAGAACAATGACACAGGATATACTATATAGGCTACAAGCCAGGGCCAAAACCTCTGCTCTTGAGAGGAAAACCCGTAAATCTCTTCTCTTCCTCATAGATTCTTCAATTGATGAATTCCACGACCTTAAGACTGAGACCTATACCCTCCAAGACCAAGACCAACCTCTTCAGATGATGTGCCAACTTCGATCTAGTCAAACCCAGACAAATCTCTTCCAGTAGCACCTTTTCAACCTTCTATTGCAAGATTTTTGGCCTCCTACTACAAATATGAAATTTCAACCTCCCTGCAATTGTGGGAACTTCAATCTTCTTCTAGAGCCCTCCTTTGACCTTCGCTTGCCTTTCCCTGACTTCTGGAGCTTGAGAGTGACCCTTGGTGACCTTCGCTTGACCTTTTTGCCTCCTTTTCTCCTAGATCGAACTTGTAGATGGATGCCCTAGGTATGTTGCAAAAACCCTAGTCCTCTTTAACACATGAGAGAGAGAATTAGCCCAAAAAAAACAAATTTCCTTCATCCTTCTTCTTCATTGCCTTCTCCTTCCTCTTCCTTTGCTAGAATAAGTGGTGAGTGAGTGTGCTTCAAGTAGGACGATACCTCTTCTATTTATAGGCTCTTCAAGGGTAGACGTGGCTCTTCCTTTAGGCCGACTTGCCAGCTGTCAGGCCGACTTGGTCTTGGAGGGTATTCCGACACTTTTAAAGTCAAAAATAATTTTGTTTACAAGTTACAATGTGCCCAGTGGGGTCTTCAACTTATGACAATGACTCTTTTGACTTCTTGACCTAAGACAAACCTTAGAAGCACTCAATGTTGATTTTATAGCATCCGCAAGTGTTCCAAGTCTCATATTTGGTGGAGAGGCTTGGACAACAGTTATCCAGAGAACCCAGAAATCGTTTGTGGAAATTCCACTCTGATCTTGCTTTATTAAAATAATTAACTATTTTAATGCAGACCCTAAGTCTAAACTTATGGAAATTAAATAATTAAAGGGTATTAATAAAGCAGAGTGTCAATCTTCTAGAAAATGGAGATCAAGTCATCTTTTAATCTGAGCCATTGATTAAAGATATAATCTTGGTCGTTGATTCATCAGTCAGAAGATTATATGAAGAGGCTTGAGGGTCATTTGAAAATCAAGCCGGGCACATTCTCAGTGCCCAAAGGAAATCGATTTTGTAGGAGAATTTGATTTCAGTGGATGAGTTTGTAGAGGCGAGGTTGTAGAGACAGAAGGAGGGAGAGATCAACAGACAAAGAAGAAGCAGAAGGCAGAAGGGTGAAAGGGAGGCAATGTTGGGCAGCAGCATCAGGCCCTCCACGCAGAGTTACGCAGTGCCTCCCGGGACTGCACAGAGAAGCTACGCAGAGGGGCTAGGAGGCCATCCGGTGTGTCCGAGATTTATCCAGGGTGTCTGGAAAATTCACATCAGGTGTATGCTATTTTATTTTGCTCACCAAGACTTCTGTAAAAGATCTTTTCACTGTTGAAGATAAATACAAACCCTCATTTGTTGCACTGGTTTTCTCGCATTGGGTTTTTCTGGGGACAATTGTCCAAAAATAATTGTGTTCATATGGTTGTTTCTATTGTGTTATATGTGTTATTTATGTTCTTCTGCTTTTGATTAGAGTGAAGTACTGCAGTTGTGTTTATTTCAAAATTTACTGAAGCATCTGTAAATAACTTATCAAATAAGTAGGCTAAATAAATCAATTACTACAGTAATAATTTTCAAATTGAAAATTTCACACTCAATGGATGCTTGACCTATAAAATACAAGACCTTGAGCTTGAAACCCATGCTCCAAAATAATAATAATAATTTTTCTTTCATTTTATAATTTACAAGAATCAAAATTACATTTCATACTTATGAAGACAGAACCTAGTTACACATTTTTCAAAAAACTCTTCCCTTTCCTTTGATCATTACCAACTTCCCTTGATGATTGAGCCGTAATCTCTATGAAATGAGGAAGACAGTGGACTGTTGTAGGAAAGAAACTTAAATATTGGTGGATAAATCAACTTGCCCAACACTTGCAATCCCTTCTAACATTGCACAATAACCCTCAATTGCACTCCAAATTGCCTCACAACTCCAACTTGTTAAGTGATATGACAAAAAAAGGCAAAATCATAATTTAATGTCTCACATAGGGAGACGTGTCCAATTTTTTAACAACATTGTGAGCAAGTGTATGATACATTTCCTTACATATTGGTGTCCAACACAAAAAATATGGGACATGGCTCCCATTTGGATGTGTCTAGTTACTTAGTGCACAAGTATTATGCATTATTAAGCGATCATAACTCACTAACCAACATTAAATTACAAGTTACAACCGTATTACCTTAACTAGGACTTAGATTACAATATATCTCTATTATCCATCGATATACATGGGTAACCCTAGGAGAATTTTTTTATCCTATGATGCAGTTTTCCAACCAGCAACCCCTACCACAATCCACGGATAACGACCTTAGATTCCTTATGCCCACTAGAGAAAGTGTCTAAGGAGATCTTGGGCAACTTCTGCACACCTAGACCTATGCAGAAGTACCTGCCCGAGCTACAAACATCAACATTAAGCCATCATAGATATCGTATATATAAGCCAAAATAGATTTTCAGATTATGCATGAGTAAAGTAAAAACCTTTAAACAAGACAAATCATCTGAAATTATAGTCAATACTAATGTGCAATCAATGAATAAACAAGGCAACAAAAACCCCTTTGAACGATACAAATGACAACAACAAGATCTATCAATAATTCAAGATTGCATCAAGCATTAGGTGGAATTTAACAACCTCCACCTAATCTCTTATTTTGTGACAAAATTTCCCCTCTACAAAGATCATTCTAGTAGAAAAAACAATGGAAATTCTTGCAAAAGATATTCAACTAAGTGCTTGGAGGGAAACTTCCTATCTTCCAACCACGCCTCAACAAATGAGATAATCTCCTTTTATAGTGTTGACCTCCAACAACTCTTCCATAAAATATGTTTTCTTTAGAAGGCCCTAGTATCTTCCCAAGGTGGATTGATCCCTTATTATTTTCTTTTTGATTGGACAAAATGCTTTGAATAGGTCCACATTGCCACTTGTCATCTTTATGTTTCATGAGACCTTATTAAAGCATGCATTTCTTCTTCATTTGAGAGTTTAACCATGTCAACAATGCCACATGGAATCTCCTTATGCAAAATGATTTCCACCAAATATGTAGAAGGTCCACATTGCCACTTGTCATCTTTATGTTTCATGAGACCTTATTAAAGCATGCATTTCTTCTTCATTTGAGAGTTTAACCATGTCAACAATGCCACATGGAATCTCCTTATGCAAAATGCTTTCCACCAAATATGTAGAAAATGCCTCGAACAAAGTGTTCTCACCCCAAATCCCTCCTCAATGGTGAAACATGCATCAAAATATGTAGAAGTGCATCAAATAATGTGACCTCGAGCCCAAGATACCTAAAATGTGTAATATGCCTCCAAATATGTTGAATACGCCTTGAATAATGTCTAATACCCCAAATAGACCTCCTTTGACCATACAGATGACTCTAGTACCACATGGCACCTTCCTAAGAAGGTTGTTCCTCTAGGTGTTTTCCTTGCCTTATGTCATGCTCTAGACCTCCTGCATTATAGGTAATTTTCTCCATCGAGCTATGCTTGACACCTACCTCACCATAAGTTAAGTTAAACACCTCGTGTGTAAAGGTGTTCATCTTCAAAGCCTTCTTGCTCACATCAACATCAGTATGGTCCCAAGCTCTAGCTTCAACCTAGGAACAAGGCATCCCATCAATGATGCAACAAAGGGTAATGTAAGCCAAGTAACCATGATTCACACATGTTTCGCTGTAACCTTAAGTATATGCCTCGACTCAACCATAAACTAGCTCAGGATGTTCACTGCAAAGCAAATATCAAACATGGTTTTAACTAGGTACGTGAAGGAACCGATCAACTGCTTGTACATCATGGGATCCAGCAAATCTGAATCTGAAGCGGAATCACTCAGCTTCTTCAAATTGGTCACCATGGGTGTAGCCATGGACTTGCAGCCCATCATACCGAATCTCTAAACAATGTACTTCTCTTGTCTGAGGAAGATCTCATCAAGTTTCTGCCACACCTCTAATCCCAAGAAATAGTGCATCAGGCCAAGACCCTTCACCTCAAACTCTAAGGCCAACTCCCCCTTGCACCCAACAATGAGCCTCTTTTCCCTGGTAAAGAACAGATCATCCACATACAACACCAAGATCAAAGGATTGCCAACAACAACCATGAAGTAAAGGCCAAGATCTGCAACACACTTGGTGAAGCCCAAGCTCATTAGGTATCCATCAATCTTGGAATACCACGCCTTGGGTACCTGCTTGAGTTCGTACAAAGCCTTCTTCAATTTGCAAACATGGGACTCCTTCCCATGTACCTCGAAGCCCTGAGGTTGTTCTATGTAAACTTCCTCCTCAATCACACTATTTGGGAACATGATCTTTACATCCATTTGATGTATGTTCCAACCCATAACTAATGCAAGAGAAACAATAGTTCTAATAGAAGTGTACCTGGCGACTGGAGCAAATGTCTTGTAATAGTCCACTCCCTCTTTCTAGGAGAACCCTCTTGCCACGGACCTTGCCTTTACCTCACGTTGCTTCCATCTGATGCATGTGCTTGACCTTATAGATCCACATGGAAGTCACCATTGACTTCCCTTCTAGTATTAGAACTATCTCCCACACATCATTCTTCATGATGGACTTATACTCCTCCATCATTGCATCCTTCCAAACTCGGTGACCTGTTGCCTCCTCATAATTGGAAGGCTCAAAATCAATGATGTTGCTCATCAACGTTGTATAGCTCGAACCTCTATGGTCATTTACTCTCCCTAAAAGCACCTATGGGAGCTCCATGCCCTTCTGCATCCTACAAAGTGTGAGCAACATCTCGTAGTAGATCCACAAGCTTTGTTGGCTCTGTTGACTCCTAATAAACTGAAGGATGAACATCTAGAATAGATGGACCTGTACTTGCAACCTTCGGAGCCTCTTGCTTCTCACTATCAAATGTCATATGAGACTCACATGAGCTGATATTATCATATGTCGCAACCTAGGCTAGATGTGTTAATAATATGTACATTCCTCCCCCTCGAACACCAATCACTCCTATTGAGTCTATGCTCAAGCCCTTACGCCATACAAAAACCTAACCATCTACAAATGCAACTTTGTAACCTCTATCCTCCAATGTTGAGATAGAGAGAAGGTTCTTCTTCAATCTTGGTACAAGCAATACATCTTTCATGAGTAGTAAATCTTCGGCCTCTAATAGAAGCAACGTTGATCCAATTCCTTCCACTGCATACTTGGCATTATCTCCAAGTTCCACCTACCACTTTGAATCCTCCTTTGTCAAACCAGTGAGAGAATCTCGAAAACCTATCATCCAATGAGAGAATCTCAAAAACCTATCATGTGCATAGAAGCACCACTGTCTACCAGTCAAACATCACTATTATTGGTAATGGTGCCTGAAAGAGCGAAGGCAAAGAAAAATTCCTTTGACTTTTTCTGAGGTGGATGCTCATAATTATCATCATCAACATCGGATGTTGATGCATGTTGTTTTCCCTTCCTTTTCGTCTGAGGAGACTAGGATGCAGAGTGTCCAAAATCATGACAATTGAAGCACTTGTCTTTGACATATCCTTCTTTTGTTGATTTAAAGCTAGAGCAAGTCTTCTACCTGTATTCTTCTTATCAAACTTCCCAAAATTTCTTTTTACTTTTCCTTTCCTTGCATGAGCCGCAAGAGCTTGAGTTTCTTCATCCTGTGGATTCTGCAAGTTCTTCATAGACAATAGTCTAGCCTCCTCTTGGACATAATCAGTCCATAGCTCATCAAACTTGGGCAAATTTTCTTGTGCACAAATTCCCTAAACAAATGGATCCCATGAGGAAGGGAATCCAATGAGAGTCAACGTAACAAGTTTTGTATCATCAATGTTATCTGCAATGGCTCTATGTTCATCTCTCAATTGAAAGACTCTCATAAGATAGGAAACAACAGAATCTGATCTAGACATCGTAACACTTTGAAGTTGATGCCTCAAGGTTAGCTTCCTACTAGTGTTGCTACTCTCGTACAATCCCACCAAAGCATCATGCACTTCTTTGGCAATCTTTAAACTAGCAACATGAGGAATCTAGTGATCCTTTATGGAATCTATCAAGATTCTCTTAGATTTGGCTTCATCCTTCTTATACATGGCTTTCTCCTCGACTCCCTCTAGCTTTGGAATGACTTTCTCCACATGATCTTGAAGCCCACTATTACACAGTGATTTGTCCGTCCTGTATCTGTCCTAGCCCATTGGAGGTCGTTTACGCGACGATAAGCGATGTCATGCCTTACAAATACCATCATTGCATCCCTTTCCATGAGGACAACATTTCTTGTTGATCATTTTCACCGACAGAGACCCCTAAAAACACATTTTTGCCTTGTGGCTAGTAGCAGGTGTGTATCGCGCCCGATGAGAAAAGTGCTCATGAGCCGCCTTGATTGGCGCTCTGTCCCAGTTCATCACCCGCGCTAATCTACTTTTGGAAAGTTTTTTAGAAAAGGAGGCGAAGTTTCGATTACAACAACTTCGTGGATGAGTCATCAGGAGTGGTTTCGACTGAATAACCACGGCCTTCCTCCTTTGGCCTCTTGTTTCCAACTTATGGGGAACCTCCCAAGGGATAAGGCCTCCCTTCCACTATTGTAGGGATCCCAACCTCCTCCTCTCCTCTATAAATATAGCCTTCATCCATTGATGAAGGGGCTGAATGGCTGAATGGTAGAGTCTTCAAGTCCCCAAATTCCCAAGAGCCTTATGCTGCAAGAGCCTCCATAATTCCCTTAAGGCCAAATCTAAGCAAGGAGACTATTGTCAAGATCCGAAGAAAGAGGTTTGTCCCATCCTTGACAGGCTTTTCGAGACGTGTTCTGCTGGCGACCCGCCGAAGGAGAATTCAGCGTCAGAACTATGGTTGTATTCTTCCTTTGATTGATTAATAATAAACGACTATTGGTTATGGTTCCACTCTTGTTGTTGTTTATGAGGATGAGTTATGTCCTTTCTGACTGACATATAGTTGCATCTACTGGATTTTATGCTTGCGTTTGTTTTGTTTCTCACGTGTGCAAGTGTCTTATCACGGAGATCGTGGGGATCGTGATCTGCCAGAGCTAAGGAACGGGAGCGCTACCTCTTCTACAAACAACAGCGTCGAATTCCAGGTAAGCCTTCATCGCTAGTTGGTTTATTTGCAATTAGGAACCTGCACTATAGCGTGAACGATTGTTGCTAGACCCGGTCTGGGCTAATAGGGATCGCCTCTGTCCGCAGAGGGGATTTACCTCCACAACAAATTGGCGACTCCGCTGGGGAAATGTTAACTTGTTGTTTGCTTTATAAACTACAGACGGAGCCTAAAGTTAGCCAGATAGCCTTCGAAACGCTATTGCTCTGCATTAGCGAAGTAGATCAAAGCTGCTTCAGTCAATCTCCGGTTTAATTTGTAAACTGAATACTTGGAGTATTGTCTTGTCTTTTCGGTTGTTTCTTGATTCTGCTTGCTTGATCGGCTCTTTTGGCTGGCTCTTTTTGTGTTTGGCTTTTGGTTCAGCCCCAGAGGATCAGATCTGACCTCTGCTTTTCCGAATTTTCACCTTTTAATTGTTGGCTTGATTGGCGCGGTTTCCACCCTGACAGTCGCGCCAATTGGCGCGGGTTGCCAGTGCATCACTCGCGCCATCCCCTGTCTGGCGCGGATTACAGCCATACAGTCGTGCCATCTTCTATAGGTGCTAGGGTTTACCCTTGTTTGGAAGCTTCTTTTGGTCAGTACTTTGCTTCTGGGTTTGTTTTGGATTCTGCTTGAAGTGGTGAGTCTGGTCTTGGTTGGGAGAAATTCTTTGTTTTTTCATTTTCAGGCGTTGGCGCTTGTTGTCAGTTAGCAACCCACGCCAATTGGCCATTGGCGTTAGTTGTCAGTGTGCAAGTCGCACCAGTTGGCGCTAGTTGTCAATGTACAAGTTGAGCCAATTTCAGGATGTGTGAAAATTGGGATTTTTTCCCTTAATCCTTCACGAGTGTGTCTTTCCCTTCCGGTCTTTTCACTATATGAGCATAGATTACATTGTTCATTGTTTGAAATGTCTTATTTCCATGATTGTTTGATGTAAAAGGGAATGAATGCCTTGTTTTGATCTCTTGCTTTGGAAGTCCTCTTTGTGTTTGACCTCATATGTCTTGTCGCCTTTTGAGGGATTTCGTGACAAAGTGTTTGAAACAACGTTTGCATTCTTAGTGTTTGTTTACATCTATTTTGCATTCATCCTTCATTAAGGAATTTTGCGTTCTTTTAGTTTTCATTTCAAAGTTTTCTTTTCGTTTAAATGCATTAGATCACATTACATCGAAAAGTATTTTTTGAGATTTATCACTGGACTTAGATCACATTGTTTAATGATTGAAAGCTAAAAATCGCATTGAGTGCATTCTCTTTCATTAAAAGCATGCATTAAGTAGATTCTCATTTCATCGAAAAATGCATTGAGTGCATTCTTATCATTTGAAAAGAAAGAGGATTTTGCATAGATTACATTGCATAATTCGCATCGTTGAATGTTTGAAATTACTTTTGGATAGTGAAAGTCATCTAGTTTGGAAAAGATTTCGTTTGCAGTGTTGTTTTATGTCACATCATTGTTTGAAGCTCTTCCCTTAACTAGATAGCATTCATCGAATTGAAAAGTTTTCTTTTCTCATATAGCTGCATATAGGAGATTTTCAGATGACATACGGTAGGGCCTTGAAACTGAAACATAATTGAAGATCAACCATAAAATTTACTCAATTTACACTAAGGCAGCATTGAAACATTAACGCAACATTTAGTGGTCTAGGCTAGAGACGTGTTCCGGCGTCTTTAAACCTAGTAGCTGTCGTTCGCCTCTTGGCTTTAGACAGCGCTAGTACGGACTTGTGCTCCCCGTACCGTCGAGTATATAAAGAGAGACCCCACTAGGTTTTTATCCTTTATCCATAGGAAGCCGAGTCTGCCGCCTTATATCCGTGATACATCGGACAGCATTCGGGGAGATTGCCTGCACGTACGTTAAGTCCTTGGTTGATTTCTCTTTCATTTTTTGAAACCAAGGTGTATATTGCAGTTCACGGTTATTTGGTACACCCTTTGCCTAGTATTCCTAAGTAATCATTTGATCTTTTCTAACTCTTTAAATTTGAAAGGATCACCAAGTGCTTGTCCTTTCACACTTGTTCCAAAACTGAAAGCGATAGAGTCACCTTTTGCCTGCTTCTCGACTCTTAAAAGATGAAACGGTAGAGTTTTGTTTCAATGTTTTAAAAATTAACTGCCCACGAAATATTCCTGGTTAAAGTTAGTTTCCTTAGGGTGTTGTTCTGAAGATTGTTTCTAATGGCAACTTTTCTGGAGTTCACCAACCAAGGAATCCCCTCCGATGGGAATCCTGGTCCTTTTCCTCCTTTTGGAAATGTTGGTGCTCCTTATATGGCAACGTTGTCCCTTCCTGGGTTAACTGTTGGGTTGCCTGTTTGGTTGTTTTCAACCTCTGTGGTCCCGAATGTCCCGGCTATTGTTCAATCAGTTCCTCCGCCTGAGCAACGTCATGTTGATTCCAAGGTGGACCTCTCCCCTTCTTCGCCTGTTTCTGCGTCCTCCTCTTCTACTTTGCCTGGTGAAAGTCTGGATTCGAGTAACCAGGTGGCTAAGAAGAAGAAGAAGAAGACAAAGAAGAAGAAGTCCGATAAAGGAGAGGCTAGCTCTGCGGCTATTGCGCCTAAGAAGTCTCCTCTTGATAAACCTTCCAACCCTCCGCGGAAAGTCAAGTTCCCTTGCATGTTGTGCACGGGAGACCATCTTCTTCGAGACTGCCCTGGCATTCCCAAGGTGCTTGAAGAATGGTCCAGCGGTCGTCCACCATTGCCTTTGGCTTCCGGGAGTCAAGTTGGGGGCACGTCTTCAACTGGTGTTGGTAAGGCTCCTAAGAAGCAGGGTAAGATTACCAATCCCTGTAAGTTGTGTGAAGGGCACCATGCCATTCACCTTTGTCCGTATATGGATGAAGCCAAGCGAGTTATGGACAACTCAGTTATTTCTACACCATGCCTCCCGGTTGGTTATAAGCAGCTGTCTTTGAGTCCTCCACCAGCCGATCCTATGATTGATCAAGAGTCATCTTTGGTCGATCCCGCTCCCTCGAAAATTCAAATTCAAGAACCTATTCCCGACCAACCATTAGTCGTGGGATCGGTTGAACTGGCCCCGCCTATGGTGCACCAGGTCTTTTCCGTGGAGAGTGGATCTCACACCCCTCAGGTTCTTCTTGTTTCTTCAGATTCCTCGGACTTGGAGAAGGATTCTCCTGTCTCTATATCTTAAGAAGCTGCTCCTCCGCCTCCCGTGATGGAGGTCCCGGAGGATACTCCTCCCGCCTTCGAGATGGAGGTCGTGGAGGACGCTCCTTCTTCTTCCGTAACACCAGAGGAAGACCATCTCGATTCGATGATAGCCCCTCCGAGTAGTTTAGTCACTTCCTTTGATTGGAATCGATTTGCAGGATACCACCTTCCGTCTTATGTGCCTTTCGAGATCACAGTACAGGCTTTTGGTCTGGTCGTACCCAGCACCATTATAGATCAAGGCGCCTCTGTTAGTGTTTTATCCTCAACTACTTGGCAAGCTTTCGGTTCGCCGCCGCTTGCGCCTGTTACGCAGAATCTGTTAGCATTTAACAGAAGAACGAGTCAACCGCTAGGGATCCTTCCGAGGTTACCTATTACTTTGGGAGGTAAAACTGTCCATATGGACGTGATGGTTGTTCCAGGCCCCTTGGATTTCAATCTACTTTTGGGGCGCGATTACACCTATGCCATGGGAGCGCTAGTCTCCTCCCTTTTTCGTGTGGTCCGTTTTCCACATGAAGGTCGGATCGTGACCATCGATCAGCCTTTGTTCTTTGGTCCTGATGTGGCAACTGGCCCGCCATCATCCCTTCCTGGTTTTTATCCACCCGTTGTATCTGCCCCACCGCAGGTCAACTATGTGGCTACCTACCCCGTGCCTGTACTCAGTGATAGTGCCGTTGTGCATCAGGTGTTGGGGGCATTGGGTCTTGACTTCCAGGATGTTTTCCTTCCATCGGGAGTGGAACTCTTGGAAGCGATGACTTCTTGTTCATTATGATGAGGTCAGTCGGAGCAGAGTTCATTTTCTTGTGTCAAGCTCCTTAAAAAATGAAACAAGGTCGTCGGAGCAGAGTTCATTTTCTTGTGTCAAGCTCCTTAAAAAATGAAACAAGGTCGTCGGAGTAGAGTTCCTTGTCTTGTGTCAAGTTCCTTAAAAAATGAAACAAGGTTGTCGGAGCAGAGTTCCTTGTCTTGTGCCAAGCTCCTTAAACCAAGAAACAAGGTGTCCTAAGGATAGTTCTTTTAATGTGTCAACCTCGTTAAAATAATGAAACACGTTCCTGTTCAATTCGAGTCTTTGTTAAGATCTCGTAATATCCCAGTCGAGTCTTTCTCTTGATCTCGTAACTTGAACCTTCACTCCATCTGCCTTTCATATGGACTGAAGCTTGGGGGGCATGTACCTCGAATTGAGTCACCATGCTGGGGGTATGCTTACTTTTTCAAGCATAGTTTGTTTCCGTTTCAAGCTTGTGTAAAAATGAAACCGGTTTCAAGCATAGTTTATCTTTGTTTCAAGCTTGTGTAAAAATGAAACCAACTTCAAGCAGAGTTTCCTGATTTCAAGCTTGTGTAAAAATGAAACCTTTCCTATTTTACCTCTTGTGATTGCCATTTTATCAGCCTGTTTTTGCCAGATGAGCCTTGGTTTTCTCACTCCATTGTCACTATCTACTTGGCCAACTATATGCCTTCACTTAGTTGTTTTACCCGTTCCTGAGGAACCACTGCGATGAGTGGTCTTGTTAGCCAACCTCTTAACCTTTATTTGTTTTGAGCAGTTCCATCATTACCGGAACCAGTTGCTTCCCTTTATACCACTCATTCCTCCAGGAGGAGTCATCTTTGAGCTCTTTTTTGACTCCCTAAACATGAAAAGATTGCCGAGTTCTTTGTCATTTCGATCTCGTTAAAGTGGACACGAAACGACATCTACCCAGTATACGTTTACCCCTTTTTCGGGCTGGGATAGATTATTTACGAAAAAGGAATACCCTAGCCTATCGCGACTAGGAGGTTTTCTCAGACATAGTTTTCTACCTTTTCGGGTCTGAGGAACTATTTACGAAAAGGGACCGTGGGAGTTTACTTTTCTGCTGTCTTTTCAAACTCTCTAAACATGAAAAGACGCCGAGTTCTTCCTTTGTCAGACTCGTTAAACCCTGATGACATTAGATTCAGTCGTAATGATGTTATTCGAGTTTCTCCTTCCTAGGACTCGTTAAATGCACTAGGATGGATTCGTCCGAAGGACGGATTTATATGACAAGCATATGGTATCCTCTTCAAGCTTGTGTAAAAATAAAGAGGTACTCACCGAGATGGTGGGGGAAAAATGGAACCATCGTCGTTGTCATTGGCAGTATGTCGCTCTTGAACATGGCACTTGTCTGCATTCGTGTCGGGTTGGGAACATCTCATCTCATTCTCTGTTTGCCTCCGTGGGTTTGGGTGATCTCTTTTGACCTCTCATCTGCTCTTTGCCTCGTCGTAATGACCTCTGATCCGTTGATGTCAAATACTGCCAAATCCATTGTCGTGCCGCCGATATGTTCAAGAGAAGTTGACCTCTGAAGATTCCAACTTTCCTCTGATTCTCATCTGATCATGATTCACAAAGACATTATGTTCCTCTGTCTCACGTCGATGATGTGGGAAACACTATGGCCCACCTTTGATCAAGGCCACTTCCTGTCAACTTCAGCTCATTATCCAGGAAGCTAAACTAGAGACTCCCTTCCGGTACCTTGGAGCCTGCATGCCTCAATGGCAGGTTCTTCACGTTCGACGTGAGGTTTTCATCATTGGCCTCCGATCGAGTGATTCTACGGGTGTTTGATGCCAGCTCATTGATTCACATGCCGTAGATTGTACCTATATTACCTTGAGGACCATTTTCATCATTGGTGGTAACTCTCGCGTCTGTTAACAGCTTTCATCATTGGCTAGTAATCAGGCGATGTTCTTGCATGTTCAACTTCAACTCACATATTCACATGCTTGAACTTGTGCTTTGTACGGGTCGAGATGGAGCGCAAGACCCCGGACTCCTGTCTGTTATAATCCAGGCTGCGATTTTGTGGATTCTTATGATTAGTTACATGACTCACTGATTGGATGGTTGCGACCATACCTGAGTCTGTTTATCGATCCTCACTGGATGGCTGCGTCCATGCCCTGGATCTGGATTATTGTATACTCTATTATGGATGGCTGCGCCCATACCACGTATATATCATGTATCTGAGATATCAGTTGTATTTCTCTACGCAGGTTTTCCGGCGGCGGTGCTGAGTTGGACACGTTCTCATAAAGCATTTCACCCCTCTCTCTCTTCCGGACACTCATGCTTTAGGGGCATATGATACACGGTAATTTGTCACTCGTCCTACCAATCCCCATCACCGCCCATTGGAGGGTCGTTTTACGCTGACCAATAAACGGTGTCATGCCTTCAAATACCATCATTGCATCCCTTTCCATGAGGACAACATTTCTTAATTTGTTGATCATTTCTGAAACGAGACCCCTAAAAACACACATGTTTTTGCCTTATTTGAAGTGGCAGATTATGTACTCGCATGATTGGCGCTGTACGATTCATCACACGCCCGATCTGCTTATGGAAAGTTTTTTAAAAAAGGAGGCAAAGTTTCGATTACAACAACTTCGTGGATGAGTCATCGGGAGTGGTTTCGACTGAATAACCATGGCCTTCCTCCTTTGGCCTCTTGTTTCCACCTTATGGGGAACCTCCCAAGGGATAAGGCCTCCCTTCCACTATTGTAGGGATCCCAACCTCCTCCTCTCCTCTATAAATATAGCCTTCATCCATTGATGAAGGGGCTGAATGGCTGAATGGTAGAGTCTTCAAGTCCCCAAATTCCCAAGAGCCTTATGCTGCAAGAGCCTCCATAATTCCCTTAAGGCCGAATCTAAGCAAGGAGACTATTCTCAAGATCCGAAGAGAGAGGTTTGTCCCATCCTTGACAGGCTTTTCGAGACGTGTTCTGCTGGCGACCCGCCGAAGGAGAATTCAGCGTCAGAGCTATGGTTGTATTCTTCCTTTGATTGATTAATAATAAACGACTATTGGTTATGGTTCCACTCTTGTTGTTGTTTATGATGATGAGTTATGTCCTTTCTGACTGACATATAGTTGCATCTACTGGATTTTACGCTTGCGTTTGTTTTGTTTCTCGCGTGTGCAGGTGTCCTATCACGGAGATCGTGGGGATCGTGATCTGCCAGAGCTAAGGAACGGGAGCGCTACCTCTTCTACAAACAACAGTGTCGGATTCCAGGTAAGCCTTCATCGCTAGTTGGTTTATTTGCAATTAGGAACCTGCACTATAGCGTGAACAATTGTTGCTAGACCCGGTCTGGGCTAGTAGGGATCGCCTCTGTCCGTAGAGGGGATTTACCTCCACAACACCCACTTTCTTCTAAGATAAGCAAGGAACTTCGATGATCTCCTTTTTACATGAAAGGAACTTCAATGACAAGTGAAGATGAAATCTTCAACTTGATCACTTTAATGTTGGTTGAAGAAGATATATTAGTGCTCCCTTTTGGAGGATCTTCTTTCAAATGAAAAGGCCTTTCTTCAATACAGGAGATTGCTCCTTTTATTATGGCAACACCTTTTGATCCAACTCACTACTTCCTTGGATGATCTTCTTCAATGAGGAAATCTTGCGTTGTAGATTTGAAGATGTTGATAATGCTTTCTAGATACTTCAATTAGAATGAGTGCAGATTAGAAATTCGACTTTCTCCAAGATGATGTAATCTTCATCTTTAAAGTCCTTCGAGCTCCCTTGGCTTGTAGATGACTTGATAAAGGTCTTTGTGGTCTTTTTGATGATGACCATGGGATCAAAACTTTTGTTGTTGTAGATTGCTTCTTCGATCTAGGGATTTATTCTTCAATGTAGATATTGATCTTTGATGACCTTCAACTTGCTTTGATGCCATTCTTGAAGTATGATCCTTGAGTATCTCTTTGATTAGATGCCCTTCCTTAGTTATCACCATAGCTCTGATACCATGTTGAGAAATCGAGGGCATTTGCATGAGGTGATTTCTCTTTATTAGTGACTGCTTGTGAATGCACTTTTTACTTATTCAATTTAGGATCTTCTTCATGTTAAATTACTAGTGTTCTTCATCATCAAACAGTAATCAATGCATCAACATAAAATATATAAGAGACACAGCTTATAGGCTATGAGCCAAGGCCAAAACCTCTCACACTTTGAGAGGAAAACCCGAACAAATTATTCTTATAGAGATTCCAATTGACGAATACCAAGACCAAGAACCTTGACCTATTAGCCACTCCAAGACCAAGACACAAATCCTCTTCTTGACTCCTCTTTCACCGAGATCTTCATCATTGCCTTGATACCAAGATCTACATCATTGCCTTGACAATACTGTCTTTCATGGAGCTTATACCGAGACCTTTATCACTGATGCATTACTGAGACCATTAGCACTGTTGCATCACCGAGATCATTGGCACTATACTAAGATCACTGTACTGAGATACATCATCCTGAGATAGAGGTAATGTCACTGTGTTATGCCAAGACTGTGAATATATCTCAGAGAGGTCTGAGACCTATTCCTGCACTGACCCCTGAGCTCCTCAACTGTAGATATTTGAGCCTTTTTTCTGTGATCATCCGAACTATGTCTCCTGCAATTTGACTGTAATATTACTGAGGTAATTCACCCAAAACAAAGATCTGAATTTCTTAGTGACCGAACTCATCACTGTTGCTCTTCTTCCGAAAATATCCGAACTATTTGACTGTAGTTTCTCACCAAAACTTCAAAGGAATCCGAGCCTCTGGACTGTGGAAATGCGAGGAGCTTAGCCTCCTTTATATTAGTAATTCGACCATACATTTAAGCCGACCATAGCATCTGAATGGGTGTGTCTTTTTATGTGAGCCAACATGAATGTTTCTTATCTTCATTTGGAGGCCGACTTCACAAGAGAGACCGTGCTTGTCTTTGGAGGGCTTCTAGACACTTGTATAGACTAATATACATTCGACACATGCTTAAGAAGAGCTCTTCATATATGACATTAATTCTTTGACTTTACATGATAAATCCTAAAAATAAAATCACTTGCTCATGAAACCCGTGAAGAAGTCTTAATAACAATTTTACTACATCATTTATCAAAGTCACAATTACATGTCATTATGAAGACCGAACCTAGTTACACTTTTCAACACTGTGGAATTGATGTCTCTCTGTTATGCACTCACCGGATCTGGAAAACTTTCCTCCGGCAATACTATCCTTGCCCCTCTCTCATTGCAATGAGCTCATTCTCTCTCTCTCTGGCAACTCAGCGCTGTTACTCTGGAAAATCGATCTGCCAACAAGTTCGATCTCTCTCTTAGGTGTGTTCTCCAAGTGCCCATCAAGTTCCTTCTTATAATCTCTCGTTGAGAAATCAACGTCCATGATTAGATCTTAATTGATGGCTCATATTAACTTGGACTCGATCCACGCCTTTATCTAGAAGATTCGCACCCGACTTAATTAATACCCTTTAATTAATAGACTTAGGAAATATTAAAAATTGATTAATTATTTTAATTAAGTCACTTCTGGGTGGAATTTCCCCAAACGATTTATGGGTCTTGGAGAAAACATGTGTCTTAGCCTCTCTGCAAAATCTCAAGGCTAGAGACATTCAATGCTACAAAAATCAACACTCCCTCTTAGCGAGGAATGTGGTCTAGTACTACTGCCCTCCTGATAGCAATACTCTGACTCTGTACCACCTCCTGCTATGTTGTTGATGTCTGGCCTCACTGCCCACAAACTACTGCGCAACTCGAATTCTACTCTACATGTGTTGTTGTTGACCCTGCATATTGTTTCCAACAACTGCATCTATACTGCAACTCTGTTGTTACTGCCACTGCAACATCTGCAATTGTCTCTCATCTGTTGTTGTTGCAACTGAGAGATTTCCATCATTCTGAACCAACTATGTTCAGTCGGATGCATCTATCACCCGAGTTCTGACTGTTGCTAGTCTTTGTGCTGTCACTGAAGCCTCTGAGTTGTTGCTAACTTTGCACTGCACCCACTGCACTGCTGCCAACTCTGCTCTATGCTGCTCAGTCCTGACTGCTACTAGCTACTGCACCAGTCACTCTGGCACCTGACGGCATCAATTGTCATCGGTCCATCCTGCTATTGTTGCTATGGGATCCCATAGCAAGGAATTGATCCAAGAGGTGGACTCCTCAAGGATCTTGCCCATCTTGTAGCTCTCTGAGGCTACAAAACCAAATCACCCCACCCCATCCCTAGAGGTATGTCGGTGATCATGACAAACTCTTCCTCCAATCTGGAGGACAACCTGTTGATCTCTGCGGATGCAGCCTGCTGGTCCTGCCTCTCCTCTTTGTCCCTCTTTCTAAGCGGACACTGAGTGTTGTAGTGACCAAGTTCAGTGCATCTGAAGCACTTGATCTTCGAAACGTCCTTCTTTGTTTTGCGTTGCTCCTGTTGCCCCTTTGATGCGAGGGTTGCGTTCTCCTCTTCCTTCAACTCTTCCTTCGTCCCACTGCAACTGCTGCCACTGATGGTGTTGTTCACCAGATCTCGTCTCAGCTTCTCCTGCTACAGATCTGCCCACATCCTATCCCACCTTGGCAATGTTTCTCTACCCAAAATACTTTGGACGAACACTTTCCATTCCTCTGAGACTGAATTTAGAGCTATCCGCACTATCTCTGAAGCCTGAGGCGTTGACCCTACAGCTACCAACTGATCTCGGACATCCTGAAGCCAAGTGAGAAAGTAGTCTATGCGCTCCCCTTCTGCATGCGGGTGCATCTCAGCGTTTCCTCCAAGGACATTTTCCGCTACTCGAAAGATCCCTGGTACAATGTGGCAAGGGAGTCCCACATCTCTTTGGCCGTACCCAAGGCCACTATGTGAGAAACTACACGATATTGAACTCCATCGAGAATCATCCTCTTTGCATTTGTCGTGTCTTTCTTGGATGTCTTATTCTAATCTGGATCTGTGAGGACAACCACCACGTTATCAATGTAAGCTTTGAGATCGTATTCATCCAGAAGGAAGCAAATCCTTGCCTTCCAGATCACATAGTTAAACGCTTTGTCCAACCGATCCTGATCTCTTAGCCCTGCTGATGCAATCTCGCCAAACAAAATTCAAACTTTGCCTCTTCTCTACGCAGCTGCTAACTGGCCTTATGCACTCCCTGCTGGAGTGGATAAATCTGCTCTCAATTACTGCTGCTCTGCGTGGAAAATTAGAATTTCTTGACTAGAAATTCTCTGAGGACAAAACTCCCTCAATGTGTGCTCTTCTTTCCTTTTGACATTATTCTGCCAACTACTGCTACAAAATGACTACGTCCCAGTTGAAGATCTGCTCTGCAAGAAAAATCGTTGTTCTTGCTCATTCTGCCTCTGACAATCTTCGATCTGGAAATGTTATTCTCTATCGACTCACTCAGAGAACAAACTTTCCTCAAAAACTGCCTTGTTGGCTAATGGACTACGCAGCGTCCTGGGGTTTCGAGCAACTGCCTACGCAATGCTTCGAAGCTCCCTCTTCCTTCTGCAACTGAGCTCTTCCACTTCTATCTGCGCTCTGATACCATGTGAAAATTCCGTTACTCGGAATCCTACTGAAACAACTAATTAGATTTATTCCATTTGTTATTTTATTGAACAAATTATTCAGCGTGCTCTATGGTAAATATCAAAATCAATACGCTACAGCCCTCACAAATAAATACTGCGGAAAATAAATACAATGCAGGAAATACTAGATGCACACACACATAAGTACACAATTATTTTTGGACTAAGTCCCCGGAAAAACCCAACTTGAGAAAACCGATGGAGTAGACTATATACAGATCCTATAGTAGCAGGATGACGAAGGCTATTATTGATAAAAATATAGTGGTTC
>CM076575.1:769317234-769437234 GCA_034641835.2 Pinus albicaulis | reverse complement strand
TCCTCCTGTTTGTTCGAACCGAGGTTTGGAACTGAACTTATCCTCAGGAGGATAGATGGAGCGATTCAGGTGAGATCGAATGCAGATCCAACTTTCTATTCATTTGTGGACTTGGGCGGTCCGAGGGGGGGCGGTGGTTATCCACCATGGATCCTCTCTTCTCGAGAATCCATACATCCCTTATCAGTGTATGGATGGCTATCTCTCGAGCACAGGTTGAAGTTCAGCCTAGATGTGGAAAATAGAGCACCTAACAACGCATCTTCACAGACCAAGAACTACGGGATCACCCTTTTCATTCTAGGTAGGGTGACGGAGGGATCATACCATTCGAGCCTTTTCATGCTTTTGCTGAAGGTCCGTAGGAAACGGGAATCGATAGGATCTCCTCATTATTCCCTAAAGGAATAATGTGAAATCAAATTCTATCAATTCATTTTCCGCAGGGTCCAGTAGATTGGATCTAGTCATGAGAATAGAAGAATGCTTGGTGTAAATAAAAATAACTCCTTGGTCTTCGACCCCCCACTACGAACGGCCCTTGGATCAGTGCAACGTATGGGATGTCTTTATCCATCTCCTCACGATGGGAGCAGAGCAGGTTCGAAAAAGGATCTTGGAGTGTCCCGGGGTTGGGCCAGGAGGGTCTTTCAACGCCTCCTTTTCTCATCAAAAGTGATTTCCATTTGCTCGCCGTTGGCTCGGTAAGGAAATAAAAAGAAAAGGAAGGGGAACAAGCACACTTGGAGAGCGCAGTACAACGGAGAGGAAGTTGTATGCTGCGTTCGGGAAGAATGATTCGCTCCTGAAAAAGAATCTATTGATTCTCTTCCAATTAGTTGATTGGATAGTATTGCAGGTGCGAGGATTTACTTCACGGGCGAGGTCTCTGGTTCAAGTCCAGAATAGCCCAGCTGCGCCAGGGAAAATCGTAGGAAGAAAAAGCAAAAGCGCCTTATTTTTTCATGTATGCTCCACTTGGTCCGGGTACGGGGGATATAGCTCAGTTGGTAGAGCTCCGCTCTTGCAATTGGGTCGTTGCGATTACGGGTTGGATGTCTGATCGTCTAGGTGGTAATGATAGTATCTTTTACCCGAACCGGTGGCTTACTTTTTCTCAGTAATGGGGAATAGGACCGAAACATGCCACTGAAAAACTCAACAGAGACAAAGAAAGATGGGCTGTCAAGAACGTAGAGAAGGTAGAGTGGGTAGTTGGTTAGATCTAATATAGATCGTACATGGGCGATAGTTGGAGTCGGCGGCTCTCCTAGGGTTACTTCATATGGGATCCCTGGGGAAGAGGATCAAGTTGGTCCTTGCGAACAGCTTGATGTACTATCTCCCTTCAACCCTTCGAGCAAAATGTGGTAAAAGGAAAAGCCATGCCATGGACCGACCCCATCGTCTCCACCCCGTAGGAACTACGAGATCGCCCCAAGGATGCCAAAGGCATCCAGGGGTCACAGACCGACCATATACCCACCTTGATTCAAGGAGTGGAACGAATTAGCTATCCGCTCCAGTTAGACAGGAAGGGTCGGAGAAGGGCAATCATTCTTAGGACCAAAGAGTCGGGTGGAAAAAGGGGATAGCACTCCGTTCTTGGTTCTCTTGTAGCTAGATAGCCTAGAACTACAAGAATCCCTAAAATGGGATTGAAACTCCGCACCTTTTTGGAAGAGTTGCTCTTTGGAGAGCACATTACAATGAAAGTTGTGAGCTGTGTTCGGGGGGGAGTTATTGTCTATCGTTGGCCTCTATGGTAGAATCAGTCGGGGAGGCCTGAGAGACAATGGTTTACCCTGTGGCGGATGTCAGCGGTTTGAGTCCGCTTATCTCCAGCCCGTGATCCTAGCCAATACAATGGTATATGATACCACGAAATTATTCAGATCCGACAGTTTTATTTATGATTTCTCATTCATGGATGTTGATAATATTTTTCCATTTAGTAGCACCTTAGGATGGCATAGCCTTGAATGACGAGGTTCAAACGAGGAAGGGCTTATGTTGGATACCTAGGCACCCAGAGACGAGGAAGGGCGTGGTAAGCGACGAAATGCTTCGGGGAGTTGAAAATGAGCATAGATCCTAAGATTCCCGAATAGGTTAACCCTTTTAACTGCTGCTGAATCCATGGGCAGGCAAGAGACAACCTGGCGAACTGAAACATCTTAGTAGCCAGAGGAATAGAAAGCAAAAGCGATTCCCGTAGTAGTGGCGAGCAAAATGGGAGCAGCCTAAACCGTGAAAACGGGGTTGTGGGAGAGCCCAATATAAGCTCTGTGCTGCTAGGCGAAGCGGTTGAGTCCTGCACCCTAGATGGTGAGAGTCCAGTATCTGAAAGCATCATTGGCTTACGCTCTAACCCGAGTAGCATGGGGCACATGGAATCCTGTGTGAATCAGCAAGGACCACCTTACAAGGCCAAATACTCCTAGGTGACCGATAGCGAAGTAGTAACGTGAGGGAAAGGTGAAAAGAACCCCCATCGGGGAGTGAAATAGAACATGAAACCGTAAGCTCCCAAGCAGTGGGAGGAAAATTAGATCTCTGACCACGTGCCTGTTGAAGAATGAGCCGACGACTTATAGGCAGTGGCTTGGTTAAGGGAACCCACCAGAGCCGTAACGAGAGCGAGTCTTCATGGAGCAATTGTCACTGCTTATGGACCCGAACCTAGGTGATCTATCCATGACCAGGATGAAGCTTGGGTGGAACTAAGTGGAGGTTCGAACCAACTGATGTTGAAAAATCAGCGGATGAGTTGTGGTTAGGGGTGAAATGCCACTCGAACCCAGAGCTAGCTGGTTCTCCCCGAAATGCATTGAGGCGCAGCAGTTGACTGGACCATCTAGGGGTAAAGCATTGTTTCGGTACGGGCCGCGAGAGCGGTACCAAATCGAGGCAAACTCTGAATACTAGATTGCCCCAATAAAAGGGATAAGGGTCAACCAGTGAGACGATGGGCGATAAGCTTCATCGTCGAGAGGGGAACAACCCAGATCACCAGCTAAGGCCCCTAAATGATCGCTTAGTGATGAAGGAAGTATGAGTGCAAAGACAGCCAGGAGGTTTGCCTAGAAGCAGCCAACCTTGAAAGAGTGCGTAATAGCTCACTGATCGAGCGCTCTTGCGCCGAAGATGAACGGGACTAAGCGATCTACCGAAGTTGTGGGATGTCAAAATACATCGGTAGGGGAGCATTCCGCCTTAGAGGGAAGCACCGGTGCGAGCAGGTGTGGACGAAGCGGAAGCGAGAATGTCGGCTTGAGTAACGCAAAGTTGCAAACATTGGTGAGAATCCAATGCCCCGAAAACCTAAGGATTCCTCCACAAGGTTCGTCCACGAAGGGTGAGTCAGGGCCTAAGATCAGGCCGAAAGGCGTAGTCGATGGACAACAGGTGAATATTCCTGTACTACCCCTTGTTGGTCCCGAGGGACGGAGGAGGCTAGGTTAGCCGAAAGATGGTTATCGGTTCAAGGACGCAAGGTGACCCTTTCAGGGTAAGAAGGGGTAGAGAAAATGCCTCGAGCCAATGTCCGAGTACCAAGCGCTACAGCGCTGAAGTAACCCATGCCATACTCCCAGGAAAAGCTCGAACGACCTTCAACAAATGGGTACCTGTACCCGAAACCGACACAGGTAGGTAGGTAGAGAATACCTAGGGGCGCGAGACAACTCTCTCTAAGGAACTCGGCAAAATAGCCCAGTAACTTCGGGAGAAGGGGTGCCTCCTCAGGAGGTCGCAGTGACCAGGCCCGGGCGACTGTTTAACAAAAACACAGGTCTCCGCAAAGTCGTAAGACCATGTATGGGGGCTGACGCCTGCCCAGTGCCGGAAGGTTAAGGAAGTTGGTGACCTGATGACGGGGAAGCCAGCGACCGAAGCCGCGGTGAACGACGGCCATAACTATAATGGTCCTAAGGTAGCGAAATTCCTTGTCGGGTAAGTTCCGACCCGCATGAAAGGCGTAACGATTTGGGCACTGTCTCGGAGAGAGACTCGGTGAAATAGACATGTCTGTGAAGATGCAGACTACCTGCACCTGAACAGAAAGACCCTATGAAGATTTACTGTTCCTTGGGATTGTCTTTGGGTTCTTCTTGCGCACCTTAGGTGGAGGGCGAAGAAGGCCCCCTTTCAAGGGGGCCTGAGCCACCAGTGAGATACCACTCTGGAAGAGCTAGAATTCTAACCTTGCGTCAGGACCTACGGGCCAAGGGACAGTCTTAGGTAGACGGTTTCTATGGGGCGTAGGCCTCCCAAAAGGTAACGGAGGCGTGCAAAGGTTTCCTCGGGCCAGATGGAAATCGGCCTCGAGTGCAAAGGCAGAAGGGAGCTTGACTACAAGACCCACCCGTAGACTGCTTCTGCCTTGCATCAGGACCTATGGGCCAAGGGACAGTCTCAGGTAGACAGTTTCTATGGGGTGTAGGCCTCCCAAAAGGTAACGGAGGCGTGCAAAGGTTTCCTCGGGTCGGACGGAAATCGACCCTCGAGTGTAAAGGCAGAAGGGAGCAAATCTGAGTACAAATCTTTGGATTCCAAGACTGGCTATCCAATACAAAGAAATAACTGACAAACAATCTAGTGAGAAAATTTTCACTTCCACGGGTGATTCGGCACTGACCTTAGCTTTGAAAGAGCTGGTTTGCACTGCCTCTACGCAGTGACTGCATCACCCTACACAGTTTTGCATTACACAGCTGGGAGCACTCGTTCTCCTAGCCTCTGATCTTCTATTGTCTGGAAACTGGATCCTCCTAACCTCCAGAAACTCTCTCCGGCTTTTGGCACTGAATCACCTCTGCCTCCCAACAAAATTGTGGATCTCCTCTGAAGCACTGCGCAGCCTCTGCATGGCCTCTGCGTTGCCTCTCTATGGATCTGTTGTCTCTCTATTATGCACTCACCGGATCTAGAAAACTTTCCTCTGGCAATACTATCCATGCCCCTCTCTCACTACAATGAGAGAGGGGCTCACTGGCAACTAAGCATTGCTACTCTGGAAAATCGATCTGCTAGTAAGTTCGACCTCTCCTGGGTGTGTTCTCCAAGTGCCCATTGAGTTCCTTCTTATAATCTCTCGTTGAGACACCAACGGCCATGATTAGATCTTAATTGATGGCTCAGATTAACTTGAACACAATCCATGCCTTTATCTAGAAGATTCGCAACCGACTTAATTAATACCCTTTAATTAATCATATTTCCTACGTTTAGACTTAGGGAAATTTTAAAAACTGATTAATTATTTTAATCAAGTCACTTCTAGGTGGGATTTCCCAGAACGATTTCTGGGTCTTGGAGAATACATGTGTCTTAGCCTATCTGCAAAATCTCAAGGCTAGAGCACATCTGATGCTACAAAAATCAACAACATTCATTGATGGAAAGGTACGTATTTGGAAAAGAAACCCTAAAGATGCACTCACACTTGGATTTAGGATTGATGGTCTTTATCAAATTGGGGGAAGTCCTTTGGGAGCCTTGACTTGCGATAAATCTCTTCAATCTGAATTATGGCACAGGAGATTTGCTCACCTTCATTACAAAGCCTTACCTAGGTAAGGAAGATGGTCACAGGTATGCCGAGTTCAATATGAATCATGAAGTAGTTTGTCAAGGTTGTGCAACTGGGAAGCTCACAAGGGAACTAATCCCTTCAAGTGAAAGCCAAACTACCGATATTCTTCAATTGGTCCATTCTGACCTATCTGGTATGTTTCCCGTAACATCATTGGGAGGATACTTATACTATGCAATATTGTGGATGACTTCTTTCGCAAAACATGGATCTATTTCTTGAAGAAGAAGGATGAAGTGTTCAAGTGGTTTCGTTCTTTCAAAGCCTTGGTGGAGAATCAAACAGAGAAGAAGATCAAGATATTGAGGACCGACAATGGAACCGAATATGAATTAAATGAATTCAATGACTTTTGCAGAGAAGCTGGCATTTAGAGGGAGACAACCATTCCATACACTCCTGAGCAAAATGGAGTTGTTGAAAGAAAGAATCAGACAATCATGGAAACCACTTGTGCTATGCTCCATGATCAAGGTCTACCGAAGTTCTTATGGCAAGAAGCAACCAACACTACCGTGTATGTTCAAAATAGGAGCCCACATCAAGCACTAGATTTCAAGACACCCGAAGAAGTTCACTGGTAAGAAACCTGATGTTTCTCATTTTAGAATATTTGGTTGTCCCGTGTATTTTCATGTGCCTAAAGAGAAAATAAACAAGTTAGAAGCATCTGGGAAAAAAGGTGTATTTATGGGCTACAATGAAAATTCAAAGGCATATAGAATCTATGTACTTGGTCAAAGAGATTTGAAAGTAAACCATGATGTCAACTTCGATGAAGATACTGCACTTAGGAAAGCTAGAGATCTCCCTATCCCAAGGAAGGACAATGATGATGTTGCAGGAAAGCAAGATGACCCTCCGACAAATGAATCGATGCTCGATGTTGAAGGCCCGATGGATCCCATTGATCCACCTCTTGGTGATCCCTCTACCTCAAGGAAAAGACCTTTGTGGCTCAAAGATACTCTCAAAGATGCTGAAGGACACATTGCTCCAAGAGGAACATTTCGTGAAAGTAAGAAGTCAAACAGGTATTAAGGATACTTAGTTGCTATGAGTACTATTGTTCAATCTGAGCCATGTCTGTTCGAAGAAGCCGTAAAGAACCAAGTCTAGAAGGATGTGATGAATGACGAATATGAATCTATCATGAAAAATGATGTTTGGGATGTGGTGCCAACATCGAAGGACAAGTCCGTAGTCACCTCAAAATGGCTATACAAAATTAAACATGGACCTTATGGGAATGTTGAAAAATATAAGGCCAGGTTTGTTGCTCGGGGCTTCTCTCAAAAGGAAGGAGTGGACTATGTCGAGATATTTGCACCAATTGCCCAATATACCACTATCCAATCAATTATAGCTCTCACTTCCTCTCAAGGATGGAGCCTACACCAAATGGACGTTAAGACTACCTTCTTGCATGGCTCGCTTTAGGAGGAAGTCTACATGGAACAACCTTCGGGGTTCAAAGTACAAGATCGAAGGACACACGTGTGTAGGTTGAAGAAATCCCTCATTGGGTTGAAGCAAACAATAGAGCTTAGTATGAGAGGATTGATAGCTGTCTTATGCAGTTGGGATTTACGAGGAGCGATGTTGATCCTAACCTATACTTCAAGGTTGAAAAGGACATGCCTCTCATTTTGGTCCTTTATGTAGATTATCTCTTTCTAACAGGTGCAGACCCTCTCATTTATTAATGCAAGAGGGAGTTGGCTTCTGAGTTCGAGATGAAGGACCTAGGTTCGATGCACTAATTCCTAGGCCTGGAGGTCTGGCAAAAGCCAAGTGAGATTTTCCTTTCTCAAGGAAAATACATTATGAAGTTGCTCGAGAGATGTGGGATAGTGGATTGCAAGTTTGTGTCTACTCCGATGGAACTCAACTTCAAGAAGTTATGTGGTAGTGCTACCGGGCCCGTATTGGCAAACCCTTCCGAATATAGATAACTTGTGGAGGCTCTGATGTTCTTGGTAAACTCTCGACCGGATATATGCTTCGTTGTAAATACGTTGAGTCAATTTATGGCCGAGCCTCATCACATACATTAGATTCTTGTTAAGAATCTCTTGAGATATCTTCGTGGCACAATCAACTATGGACTGAGATAAATTGTCGAGAAATTGAGGCTAGATGGATATATTGATGTTGACTGGGCTTGCAGTGTGGTGGATCGTAAAAGCACATCTGGATGTTTCTTCTCATTGGGGTATGCTTCAATTTCTTGGATGAGCAGGAACAGAAATCGGTTGCTCTGAGGCCAAATATATTGCTGCTAGTATGACCTGTTGTGAAGTTGTTTGGTTGATGAAGCTCTTTAGTGAGCTATTTGAGCATGTGTTGGATACCACCATGATCTACTGCGACAACCAAAGTGGGATTCGCCTTTTAGAGAATCCCGTGTTCCACGACCGCTCCAAGTACATTGATATCAAGTACCACTATCTGGTATATGGTACAGCGGGGAGTAATAAGGCTCTAACACATCAAGACTGATGAGCAAGTCGCAGACATTCTCACGAAGCCCTTAGGGAAGGTCAAATTCTTAGCCTTCCAAGAGAGACTTGGAGTCGTGGAAAGACCCTCCCATGAGGGTCTTGCTTGAGTTGGACATTGAGCTCTGGGTGCTCTTGGGGCCGTGGGGTATTTCTTGAAGCTATGGGCGACCATAGGGTGAGTGGTTCACCTTCCCCTATTGGTGCGCTATGTACAGGATGAGTGGTTCACCTTCCCCTGTGATACACCCCATGATGGTTGACATGTGTGTAGGGTGAGTGGTTCACCTTCCCCTACATTTGATGACACATGTGTAGGATGAGTAGTTCACCTTCCCCTATGATTGACATATGCATAGGATGAGTGGTTCAACTTCTCCTGTTGATGCCCCAACATACATCCTACCCATGTAGTCCGAGACTCATGGGAAGCACATCTCATTTGGCCAATGAGTTGGGAAAAGTGGATAGGGACCATAGCACTACAGATGGACGCATCGTGTATTGTCATACTCCCTATGTCTAGGATGCATTGTGTTCAACAACTTGATCTAGGATCAGGTCTGATTGAGGTTCTACCTCTAGACTGAATTTTGTCAGTGGAGAGTGGTAAGCTCTTGTGATTCACTCTCGATCGATTCTTCTTCATTATTCATATCAGTGTTCAACAGAGCAGAGATGAGATGAGATACAGAGATGGTACATGACATCAGGATGGCATGATGATCGATGATGATAGATGGATTGGCAGGTGAAATTCTCCCTAGTTGAGAGGTAGTGTTAAAATTGGCAACTAGGGCCAAATTCCACCTTGGGACAGCTCATTTGTTGGAGATGATGATTGTATTAAATTCCTCTTTTCGAGAGGACCAAAATTGATATAAAGATCATCCAATTTGGAAAAGCAAAAGTGTGTTTTAGAATTTATGCCCACACTTGTGCAAATTTTTTAGGTTGGCCACATCATCATGTAGGCTCATGAAGCCCAATGGACGTGACTCTTTACCATCAACGACTTGTATAAATACAAGTGCCCTCTCACGACATTTGGCAAGTTGTACAATTTGGCATAGGAATCAAGAATTTTTGGACACTTTGACCGCAATTTTCAGCACTGTTTTGGGTTGACTTTGACCACCTTATCTAGCCGAGTTTGACAGAGTATGACCGAGCTCCAAAAAAGAAGATTTGTTGTTGCGTTGACCATCTTTGAATTTCTAGTTAGGGCTGAATTTGACTACAGCTGACTGTAGATTTGACAGGGTTGTTTTGACTTTGATTTTGCATGTCGATTTTGAATTTTTGTATTCTCTCTCTCTGTTGAAAATTTGATATAATAATAAGAAGATTTAATCAAAGGGTTTTCCCCACATTGGGATTTTTCCAAGACATCCACCAAATTTGATGTCCTCTTGCCTTGGCTTGTCTTCTACATTTTATTTTATGTTCTATCTACAGTTATTGTCAATGTGATTGATGGCTAATGTGATTGCTATTGGAAATCTAAATTGTCATTGGGCAAGAGAAACATTGAAGTAATTGTGCTAAGCATAGAACATACCATTGTTAACTAAAACTAATGTCTTTGCTAAAGGACTGAATTTTGGCTGGAGAATTATCTTTCCGAGGCAGAGAAGGGCTGGAGTCTACCTTTCTAAGGCAGCAAAGGGTTGAGTCTATTTGTTGAGGCAACGAAAGGCTAGTATATATCTCCCTAAGGCAACAGAAGGTTGATCTAACTTTATGAGGCAGCGGAAGGCTGAGAAGCTATATTTCTAAGGCAGCATGTAATGTTCCCGGGAAATTAATTACCTAAGGGATGAAATAGCCTATCGATCCCCGTTGGGAAAAGAAACCCAAATTTAGGGTTGAAGTGAAAAATACTCAATCAATTAAGGAGGAGAGAGCCCTCTAGGAAATCTATAAATATGAGAGGGATGAATTCATCTCGAGCATCAAGTGTGGATCAATTCATTTGTTTCTTGAGCAATAGCTTTGAGGTTTCTAAGACCCCTTCCTTCTACTAATTTCGGTGGTGAAAGATTCCACCCTAGTTAGTTTGTTTTCTCCTATTTTTTGTTTGGTTCTGGCACAGGTTATTAGGTAAAATTTTCTGATCTAGAGGATTAACACGCCAATTCAAACTCTTCTGAGGCATCGTCCAATTAATCAATCTAGGTTGAATTTATTTTTGAAGTTCTACAAAGTCAATCTGAGGCAAAACCCTAACAGAATCCTGTAAAGAGAGATTAGACCATATGATTCTATTTTTTGGTAAGTCTATCTTTCTTCCTGAAGCAGAGCCACATACAAGTTTTTTTGGAATGAGATGAATGATTTTGTGACAAGTCGAGTTTTCGGCGGCATACAATACAAACTTGGATACTCTGGAGGAAACGTGATTAGCTAGAAAGGTTGCTTGGGGTCCCGCAGCAATACAATCAATAAAGCCAAGCATGCTTTTCTGAAGTGAACATGACTTGAGTCTCATAGCGTTTTAGCAAAGACCCACATATTTTGAAGCATACGTAAGGTTCTGTGGGTTTTCGACCGCGTTCATCTTGTGGTTTCACTAAAACATTGAAACCTCCATGGAAGGCATCACCTACAAGAGTTTAGGCCCTGAAAACAAATATCAGTCGAAGTTGACCTTTTGTACGTGATCCTGAAACAAACAAAGGACGAAGATCATGGAAGATTGTTTAGAAGAAATACTGAATCTAGCAAGACAAATCGAGCTATAATTCGATACAAGTCCAAGGTTTTTAACTAGTTGTGAGATCGTAGTCATCAGTTAGAGCATTTTCACTTGTCAAATTTGGATTTTGCATGCATAGTTACTGTGGACAACTCGGTATTATGGAATGGATGCATGATTGAAAATTACTTTGTCTAAATTATTTGTAATAGTGTTGAAGTGATAAATTACTTTGAAAATCGTATTCACTGAATCCATTATATTAGAAAAAGGAAGTTATTGTTATAACAAACCCTAATATAAAATTACCCTACTCTCACTACACAACAAGGGTGATTAAGGGTGCAAGGTAGCAGTGAGGTTTGTTGATGTGATTTTGTGGTAGCAAGGGGATGGCTATAGTTTGTAAGCCTAGAAACCATGTTTGGATTGATATCCCTATTGGGAGACCATTGATCGTTGTAAGTCTATGATTTGGTTGTTGAATCAACCCTGCTTTATAGTGGTTACTTGTGGAATCAACTATTGCTTGAGTTCTTTACCATACTACTTGTGTATTCAATAAAGATCGTCATTGTTGCATAGATTGATGAGTAGTGTCATATTGTTATGAAATACAAATCTTTCACTGTGTTTATTGAAAACCCTAACTTAGAATTGCATACCAAGGGTAATCTCTCCAACAGGGATATTACAAACTCCCTTTTCTTTAAAACCCCTTCAATCATGTCATTGTGACCAACTACCAAAATTTAAAGGGTGGGTATCAAAGATGTTATAATGTGGAAAGAAATCCAATCACAAGATATGCCACAATAGTAAGATAGCTTGCAATTATAAACATCGAAATACATTTCGATTCAGTGAAATCTAACAATACATTTGAAAGGCAAAAATTTTACAATATTTCATGATTTGTGATTCACTTGTTCTTCCATTATATAACGTTTTGCCAACATGCATTTCTGTCAAATTAAAATACAGAAAATGTATGCATACACATACAAATAAGGGAGATAGAGAAATAATTGATTGATTATTAAGTGATGCAATGTCCCAATACATAATAAGTAAGGGAGGAGTATTTTACATAATTTTCGAATACCAAATCATTAATGACTACTTTTTAAGTTGTGATTCAATCACTTTAAAGTTTATTCTACCTAATTTATTATGACTAAAACATGACAAAAGTATGGTTGTCTTATCCCAAATCTAATTATGACCATTATATCTAACACCCTTCCATTATGCTCATATTACATTGAGTTGCTTGTGCCAAAACAAGAACAAAATATTTGGACCAAGCAAAGCATCCACAACCCACTACAAAGCAATGTCCCCAGTCAGCAACTGAAAGTGAATTGTATCCAAAAAGGTGTATAAAAATAAGTCATGCTATCGACCTTCTATTTGACCATTGACTTACTAGCAAAATGAGGGCCAATGTTGGTCAAATAGTCAAACTTTTAACCATCAACATAGAACTTGGCCTATTTCTTGAATTCAACTTCTTCACATCTTGGCAACTCAACGTATTAAAGTTCTTATTTTGCTTCTCTAAGCACCATCCTACTTCACTGCAAAAGTTGCTCCATCTTTACTCTCCTTATGGGTCTTCTTCTCTTTACTTTTGTTCAACTCTAGAGCTTCTTTTCTCTTCATCATCCGTTTCATTATCCACTAATCAGAACAAATTTTGCTCTTCCACACTCATATCAATCATTCTATTGCTCCTTTTATCAATAATAAGGCACCTATTATTGTTGAAAGCAATATTTAAGTGTGGGTTATGATTCATAATCCAACTAACTGAAAGTAATTTTTTTTGCAAACCAATATCACAGTACACAGTTCTAAACAACAACCTTTTTGTCTCAACTCTCATCTGAACTTTTATACTTCCCTTTCCTTCAACTTTGTATTGATCTCCACCACTCAAGATAATAGAATCAAAGTCAAATCTATCCTCTAAGAAAATCAGTATAACAATCTTTTTTACTGGTAAAATATCATGATGGACCTAAATCAATGTAATAGATTGTCTTGTTCTCAATCTCTCCTTTATTGCTAGTCACAAATACAGTGAATACTTATTATTATTTATGTTCAACTACATTGATTTGTTTATTCCCATATTTATCTTCAAAAGAAGGCCCTTGGTTTTTCTTTTCACCGCACAACATTTTCCTATAAAACTTGGTCTTATGCCCCCACATCTTAACAAGACAAAAATTATTTATATCATTCATACATTTTTGACTTTCTGAATCAACACACTTGTTACTATATTTGTGTGTGCATTTGCCCGTGAACTTTACTTTTAAGGCCACCTTCAATTCTCCATTCACATTGCTGCTACCAAATTGCTTCTTCCAGTTATCCTTCTATAAAAGTTTATTATGCAGCTGTACATATGTTAGATGTATATTGTTACAAGCAATGTTCCAAGTTTCAACAAAAGTTTTGGAGGATGGTGAAACGCTCTTCATTACCTCTAGGCGCTCTTCAAAATAATTACCTCTAGGCCTTTCTTCCATCATTTTGTCCCTCTCCAATAGTCTCTAACATCTGTAATTTATAATAAATGACTTTAACTGAATCATGTTTCTCTATCTTTATCAAAATAACATGTGCCAATGGTTTCCACTTGAGTCTTCAGCAAAGAAAAGAACACAGTCACTCTGGCACTAATGTTTCTGGTGCCTCTATAAAAATCATTTACGTCTTGATAAAGAGCAGGGGTTATATCCTCAATGGCTTTCACTTTTTCAGCCATGGACAATTTACAAAGAGGAAATATATCCTTCAAAGGACCAAACAACTTATTCTGCTAAGATTTGGAAGCTTATCTTAAGGTTCAAATCCTCTAAGAGTCGCAAGCGGGGAGAGCTTCATATGTGGTTTCTCTGAAGGGGGAAATGAAAAATTATACGAGCACAAAGCGGTATTGATCGTGCAAGAAGGAAATGAGGTAACATTGGTAGTGAGACTAAATGATTGCTCAAATGGAAATGCTGTTGCCAAAGACGATTTCAAAAGATATGGTAAAGATGCCAATTGTGACTCTTGGGTCCAGGGTCCAAAACCAATGTTGAAGACAAAAGGTTCACACATAAACTACCAGATCCAACGCAAGCAATACTGATCTCTCTAACTATATACAATCACTTTAAAAACTATGGCAGTGACTGTAATGGAGCCATTCCGAATTTCAAGAGCTATGTAGACAAGTCAACATCATTAATAATGACCGTGTAAACCAATATGGATGCTTACAATGTCTTTGTTGATATATTACAAGAAGGGAAGAACACCATCACCAATATCAAATATAATGAGATGAATTATACATCAGAAAAACATAGTCACTGCTAAGGATGTCACAAAGCATAAGGCTACAAATGCTCAGAGAGACTACAAAGGAGGATTTGGAGGCTGTCGTTTTCAAGTAACACTGATAGCAATCTAAGTAAAATGAGAGCAAAAAATCATGTTTTTCAAACTTTTTAGTAGTCAATGCAAAAGGCATCTAAAATAAAACACATTATTGCATCCTTCCAACAATATTTATGCATTAATGCTAGAAGAACCCCATGCATCCTAATTAGAGTCACCCTGATACCATGTTGGAGGCTGAAGAATACAATCACAAACACAAATAGACAAATGCACACATGAAAACACAATATACACAAATTAATATGCATTAATAACAATTGGGGTTGTCAATACAAAACAAAATGGTCAATATTTATAGATGGGCAGGCTGGCTAAAACAAACAATCTGAAATAACCAATAAAATATATTGCTAAATGAAATTGCATGCCCAAACAATGAATGTAAATCAAAATAGAATTAACAATTATTTAAATTTCCATCATATGCTGAAGTAGGAAACTTTAGAGACTTGACCAAGCATTAAGAGATGATATTCTTTTAAATGGCATTGTCAAAAATTAGTTGCAACAACCAATGTTTAATTTGGCAGTTATGAGAGGAAAGAGTTTCCCTAACGGAAGTAGAAAGATCCTTATACAATGTCCTCTTCAAATTAAATTGCCCAAGGGAGGACAAAGTAGCCTATCTAACCCTGTGGATATAGTCATTTGTCAAGGGGAAACCCATTATTTGATGTTGTTGGAGTAAAATTAGATAATTTGGGGTAAATGGAGGGAAAAGTGTAATAAAAGCCAAATTTGGGGCAAAATAGAGGGAAACTCGTTAGCCCCTCAAATTAAAATTAGGAGGGAAGACCCCAAAGGGAATCTATAAAAAGAAGAGAGGAGAATCATTTTAATCATCATGGTTGTGGATCTTTCTGATTTTTGAGCTGAGGCTCTTGGACGATTTTAAGCCCTCTTTTTTCTGATTTGTTTCAGTTGTGAAAGATTCCACCCTCACCAATCCTTTCTCTCTACTCTGTTTAGAATAACTTCAGAGGCAGTATTCATACATTTTGAGACAGTGAAGGGTTCTGAGGCTAGGACTGAAGCAGTAAGAGTTTCCCTGAGGCTAGGACTGGAGCAGCAAAGGTTAGTGAGAGCAAATCTGAGGCAGCAGGGGCTTCTGTGACCCTACTTGAGGCAGCGGCCCATCTGGAGGGTGGTTTCTTGTGACAGTGCATTAAATTTTGAGACAAAATCTTTGACAGTGAAGTTCCTGGGCCAAATCTGAGGCAGCGAAGGGGGTTTAAGGTTCAATTATGACAGTGGATCACCCTTGCAGGTAACCACTGTGACAGCGACGGATTACTGTGGCTGCAGGGGTCGATTATAACAGTAGATCACCCTTGAAGGTACCCACTGGGATAGCGAGGGTTTACTGTGGCTGCAGGTTGCTCCTGGAAGATTCCTTGTGGCAGCAGCACTCCATTAAGGTCAAATCTGAGGTGGCAGAATACCCCCGAGGCCCTGTTGATGAACCATGTGCAATTATTTGGCAGCTAATCATCTTTGTGACAGCAGAATCATTCCTAAGGTGGATCTGGATGCCCCTGAGGTTTGTTTGCAGCCTCAAACATCTCTGTGGCATGATCTGTGGCAAAACAATGTTTGGCTGAGTTGACTGTGGCAGTAAAGAGGCAGCAAGTCTGGCTGATTACTGAGGCTGGTTGTGAGGTCAGACCAATAGTATTAGGACAGTACGGTTTGCTAGCAATTGTTGTGAATCTAAAACTTTAGTGCGCTATTGAAAGGACTGTGGGTTTACAACCCTTTATGTACCGTTGGATTGGCTACATGTGTATGAGTTGTTAGTGGACTTAATATTGGTTACACTGTCTATTACATTCAATATTATCTTTGTCTGCAAAAATTGAGAGATTACTGTAATACTATTTAGAATACAGTTGTTTGTCATATGCTCCTTCCAACCCTAAGGGCACTTTTCCCCTAAGGGATATTACACATTATTCATCAGTGGCAATTAAGAATTGGAAGAGTTGGGCATTGAAACTATAATTTCTACAAGAGGCTTTGGTTTCTCCTCCAAAGTCTTTCTGTTATTGAACTTTTGCTTCATACATTCTTCATCAAACTAGCCATACAACTTGTTATATTTGTTGAAATTTCTAGGATACCGTCTAGAAATAGGTTTTTCTTCACCTGATAACTACTTCAATGATCAGTTAAAGATTACTTTCACATAGCATTAAATTTAATATCATTTAGGCAGTTATACAGAAGAAAAACATCAACTAATAAACATGAAAGAGCAGTAAAACAATGATACAAGAGACACAGAAATTAGGCACACAGCCAGGGCAAAACCCACAAGGGGAAAACCAAGAAAAGTTTTTTCCTTATGAAAGAGAGTGAGTGTTTCCAGAATCATCTATACGTCATAAATAACAATAGCAGAATAATAACCAAACCAGTAACCAAAATCATGATGAAGTGCCCTATCAAAAACCATGTTAAAATCAATATTCCGGGAAATCACATGAGAGATTTTAGAACCGACGCGTTTCGAACTACTGAATGTAGTCATCATCAAGGTAATTAAGATTCGCTGATCCAACTATCCATATCTATATCTCATGCAGAGAAAAGCAACGGTCAAAACCTATGAAAAAACCATGTTCTTGAAATTTCAGCCCTCCGTAGAATTTCGGCCCTCCTGTAATTTTGCTGGATCAGAGATATGTGTGTCCAACTGACGAGAAATTATCTCCTTTATATAGCCTTCAAGTGGGGTTGAATGGGTGCCTCTTAGGGGCCCAGCCGACCTATTAATTTTTGGAGGCAAATTTAAAAATTCAATTTTCCATTTCCTTTTCAAGATGAAAATACCGACCATGGCTACCATATTTTCCAACAATATTCACAATATTTTCTTGGTGTTTCCCTAAATACTTGGTTTATCAAGTTTGTGTTTCGCCCATAGTTTATCCCATCATTTATAGAGGTGGAAGAAGTGCTAGATGAATATATGGAAAGAGCGAAAAGACTTCTTTTGAAACTGCTTTCCTGACTATTGATTTGGTTGTGAGGTCCCCTTTTGGAGTTTATATTAGATCTCCAAAGCGAACTGAAAAGCTTACTCCAAAGAAGTGATAATGAAAAGCACCACTCATTACTTCAAATAATGAAACAATTCTTCAATGAAACTTAATCTGAAAGGTCTCATCGGACACTATGTCTTCCAATTTTATAGACAGCTAGTTGAGCTGATTGATATATTGTTCCACAAATTGCCTAGTGAATTACCTATCATCATTGTATTCTAGGGAGTAAAATCTTTTTTTGACTGCTGCATTGAACTGTGGCTGGTATTGCTGATGGGCTAAGTTACCAGGAAACAGAAACAGATACCAATCCAGATACCGATCCATGAGATTTTTGAAAAGCCAGGATCTGGATACGGTGGGGAAATGCCACGTATAAAAAATACAATAATATTTTTTTTAATTTTAAAAAACATATTCAAAGTTAGACATCAAAACCATTCATGAAGCACAACATTAGAACTGAGATTGTTACATAATTCATAAATCTGAAGATTGAAATCATGAAGCATCATGCTTCATACAAAAGGATAACTGTAAATACAAAATTCAGTCCCTCATCAATATGATCACTCTGTTGATATGATGTAAACTAGGTCTAACTACATGTGGAAAAATGGGTCTACCTTCTCATCAATTGAATAATTCAACTCTACATCATGATAAGCCTGTCATCTTCATTGATATTTGCCTTAAAATCTAAAAATTCCTATCTAGTTACAGAGGTATATGAATATTGAACACTTTTGAGAACATGCTATAGTCTATGTATCATACTGTTCTACGAGGACTCTTCAGCTAGAGTTGGATGGGATTGATCTAGTTAAATTATTATTAACACAGCAATGCATTGTAATTTGTACACCATATATTATTATCTATGTATTGTCTCAAAGCTTTCCTGTTAGTGTTATAAAAATTGAAAATTAAATTTTTGATGTGACAGACCTTTCTTGCTAGAATTATCATGTGCTATACAGGCTATAGGTAAGTAATAACTTATACAACTATACGGCCTACAAATTACTAATAAGTAATCTAACTAAAAATCCAAATAGATCATTTGCGTTATAGGGTTTTAAACAGATGGAAAATGTCATCAAAAAAACAAAAAATAAACCAAAAAATCTAATCGTATTTTCTTGGGAACTGGCGTGTGAAGGCTAATTGGCATAGGATCCGTTTCAGTAGCATGGGATTCGTTTCCAGGTTTGAAGGATCTGTTGATGTGGTGGATCCTGCGCAGATCTGGGTGGATCCGTATCCAAAACGCGGACCTGTGGATCCAGCATCAAGACCCCATGGATCCGGTAACACAGCTAATGGGTAGTACCAAGGTTAAACACAAGACCGCCACCAACTATGTGCTTGGTCCTTCCTATTGACTAGCTATCATAATTTTCTAGCCACTCATCAAATTCTGCTCAGTCTACAGATAAGCTTTGACCTCAAGATGTGACCAAACATAATAGTAATCTTGACAGATAATCTAATTAAGAAAATGAGACATGTCTAACCAACTGGCAACAACTAAATTGCAATTTTTAAGGAGTTAAATTGTTAACTACTTTGAAATCAGGGCCGTTGTCAACATCCAAAACAATAACCTACTCTCCAAGAGTCTAACAAATTTCGTTCTCTCTATCCTAGAAGTAGTGTCCTTTTCTAACCCTCGTCATGTGTGTTATGATGATCCAAAGGTTCTCAAGTAGACTAAAGTTGTACATAAGGTATCTGGATTGGATTTTGCCTCATCCTTCCCTATTTTTATCAGACATATAGTGATGTCAATCCACCTTGTTAAGAATATCTTGGTTAATTAAAACTGGTAAATAACTTTCCACGCTAAGTTAAGCCTTTTTCCATTTAAGTCCTCTCATGTCGAAATGGGGCACAAGCATAATCCATGGCAAAACCACTTGCAGAAATTTTGAAAGTAATGATCCAAATGTAAAATGCAAAAAAACCTTAACCTCATAATCTCATTATAGCAACCTCATCCATACTTACCAACAGTCATCCAATTTGGTGGCTGTATTCTACATTTCCCTCGTTTCTTCAATGCAATTGCCAACCATAGTGGTACTTTTGCAGGGATTTGAGGACGGAATGGACCAAAATCTCCCTGCACATACATTTTTAAAATATTTGAGCCTCTGCTAGAGCCGAAAATCAAATTGTGTAACATCTAACATAGCTGAAGGAAATAAATAAAGCATAAAAATTCCAAAGTAGAAAGGTAAGAACAAATGGGCACACTAATTCCCAAGTAACAAGGAGAGATGGAGATGGTCTATACACAAATCATGTTTAAAGCATCCATGCGCACGTTTGGAATAATATCTGTCATCTCGTCCTCTGCCAAAAATTCAACCTACAATAAAAGCTATATCAAAACCTTCGTAATTTTTTTTAAATTTACCTGTTAACAGACTACAAGTGATTAAAATATTTCAAGACAAAACAAAACGATAGATTTCTATATGGAAAGTAAAGGACTTGCCTCTGCTGAAGAGAAAAGAGATAACTGTGGATCGGACTGGCCAGCCATTGCTTTATTGATTAACCTTTATGCAGCCAGGCAAAATTCCTAAATTATCACAAATAATTAATAAACGCATTACAAACATAAGTCATAATACCTTCCACTGCAAATAATAGAAGAAAATGACCTTAGTCCACTACAATGAAAACAAAACCAAAAATAGTTCAAGAAGTTTCATGATTGCAACGTTTCTCATCCTAAAGCTATTACTTAAGAAACATAATTGTAAATATATGTGATAGAAAAAAAGTCACAAGTTCTATATTTTCATAAAATTCCAAACTTAACCATCAATGCATTATTTATACAATTATTTCTTTAAAATCGAAGTAGCCTTCAAACTTTATGAATCTTAACTTAATGAAACAACCATAAAAAGAAGACAGTTAGTAATGGCCGTTCCACAATAATATACGAGCCAATTTAAGCGAACAGTAATATTTACTTAGTGGAATAAACATAAAAGGAAGAGAGTTATCAATTATCATTACAGGAATGAAACCAATGTTTAGAAAACTCTTTATCTTCATCAAAAGGTATTCACGTAATTAATTAAGTTTTCTGCAGTATTTTTGGGAGATAACTTTTGCACTCCCTCTCAGTCAACCTATCTCGGTTGTTGGTGGACATTAATTTTTCTTTAATTTCAAATTTACATAACATTATGACGTGATTACATATACATATCCTTAAGAATTATGAAATCCAATCATCAATAAGATAAAAAATCAATAACTCTAATCAGAATGTGAAATATAATCATCAATAACACAAATTGTTTGTCATTATTCAACAATCAGTCTAGAAACAAAATATGGACGAGTGCCATCATATGAAATAGCAAACATCATCTTTAAACCAAGATTAAACTTGCCTCGTTCAATTCATGCTTGAGAATAAAAAAAACTATAGTAATAAATGGAATCAATCATGTTCTAAATACCATATCATGTAAAAAGAAAAGCAGTTAATTTAATTTACCTAAAATATGACCATTACAACCATTATATTATAATGAATATTAAAAGTTTTATCCTATCAAATGTCTGCCCATGGTGAAAGTTAGAGCGTGACCTGCACATATTTATTGAACACCGACTTCACTCAAAATGCTAGATCATGAAATAATCATAATCACCATTCTAAGGACCTACTCCTCGTCAAATTATCCACAGCTGGAAAAAGTGGGCATATTCACTTTCTTTTCCAAAGTAGGCAAAGAGGAAATTTATTGGCTCTACCTAATGGTGGAGTTGCGCAACATTGCCTCACAAACTTTGTAATAATTTGGAGATGAGGTCATTGGACAAAAGCAAACCAAATTTACTGCCACCAAATTTTACACTTTCACAAATCCCCAATGAACATCAAAGTATTACATAACTTGATTTAGAGTAAAAATATTTCCAATTTTGACATTGTTGTGATTTTAGGGGGATGCTCTGTTTCCCTTTAATTAATGCAATGCTATAATACAAATATTGGAGGCAACTAGGTTTCCAATTTTGACATTGTTGTGATTTTAGGGGGATGCTCTGTTTTTCTTCAATTAATGCAATGCTATAATACAAATATTGGAGGCAAGTAGGTAGCTAAGCTATCTAGTTCAACTTTAACTTAGTCTCATGAAGAACTTGCGTAAAGCTTCAATTCCTTGGATAGTTATCAGAAATACATGTCCCTTTGCAATACCAAATATCAAGTTAGTTTTTATTACTTCTAAGGTTTTAGGTTAGAGTTAATTTTATACCCAACAATTGGGGTGCATTTTGCAATCTTAGAATAACCTTTCGACAAGAGATGATATCACTAGTGAACTCCCAAAAGGGGTTTTGGGGGGCAGTCCCAAATATCACGGAGATAAGAAATTCCAATGGCACCAAAGAAATAAGATCGCGAAAACTAAGACTAGATAAAACCAGCGTGGTGAGCAAGCATCATAGGTGTCCCTGGACATTAGAAAGGGAACACTTGAAGAGATTCTTATAGTAGAGACTAAATTCTATCATGCAACGAAGTTAGAATAGGATCACACAAATGGAGAAACCAATTCCCCCAAGGATTTGATGGTTGCATCCACCAAACTCTTGAAGAATCCAAAGAAAAAGAGCCAATAAATTTGAATCTTGTATAGAAAATTGTATAGATATTTGAACTATGAAGCAATGTTGCTAAACTCAAACTAAACAAAGACTCAATTGGCGTGGGGCTCAACAAACCTTTACAACTCAACAAACTCCATTCAAGACTTGGAAAACTCAACAAATAGAAAAAAACCAAAACAAAGTAATTTTAGTGAAACTCTCAAGTCTGATCCAATTCTAGGGGCTGTAAGCAAGTCTCGACAAATCCCAAGACTTGCAAGTATCACTAGTTCAACAAGTCTCGATTCTTGTGAGTGTCACTAGTTCGATGAGTTTCAAGTATTGCAAGTATCACTAAAGTCGAGTATCAAGAGTCTTGGAGAATCACAAGTCTAGTAAGCAAGTCTAAATCGAGTACTTGTTTCAAACTTGACTCAACCAAAGTCAAAAGACTCAACAAGTCTCCATTGGGTCAAATAACTCTATGAAGAGAAGAAGTGCAAAAAAAAAAATCAAGAGAAGCATTGACCTAATATTCCAAGTTTCCTACTTTTGATGGTACAAGGAGTGAAAACAATCATATGTTCACCCTCAATACCCACTGAGAAGACCAAAAAAACCAACCCCTCATCTCAATAGATCACATTCAGAGATACCATGAGTGGCACAACACTCAAATGGGATCAAAGAGCCAATGAGAAACTACCATTCAAAAGTTGGGTGATGTGGTTGATCAATTTACAAAAGCATATAGATAACCAAAGACGAAAAACTTTGCTTTTGCAAAGCTGAGGGGAAGCTGATAAGCGTGTGAAGTCTTGCAGGAATATGACTCCCAACTGAAACAACTTTCAAACCAACTAAAGTATAATATTCCAAAACGTGTGCACATGGATTGGCTCATCTTAGGCCTTTAGCCTAAACTGCAATCATAGGTCTGAGGGAACAAACCAAAGCCATAATGGGAAACCCTTCTTAGCATGGTCTTTGAGGTAGAAGAGAAGATGCACTTGAATGCACAAGTTAAGGAGCATCAAAAAGAAGAATGGGCCAAAAATAGACCAATGAAGGTAAACAGCAAAAGTCGAAGTGGGGCAATCAACCTAATGCTAGTGATAGAACCAACACGGTAGACAAGAACCCAAAGAAATTGAATTCGTTCAACTTCTATTGCACATGTAACACTAATAAGAATATTGGAACAATATAAGTTCCACATGAAGAACCAAGGCCAATTTGCTAATCTAAAAAGGGAACCAAGGAGATCAAGACACTTTCAAAGCAAGGGACTCACACTAGGACCCTTAACAAAAATGCAATGTCTTATGAGCCCCCCATGGGGGAAATTCTTTGATGATTACAATGGATAGAAGACAAAAAGCACACAAGTCTTTCACTTGTGGAGCATGGAAACATAAGGTTGTTGTAATGTTAGCACTTCAAAGAAAGTGTGTTGTTAAATGTGGAAAAGTTGAATTCGAGATTAAATAGGCAAGGGTCCAGAAATGGAAAAATTTGTTAAAGTCGGGAGGTTTTTGAAAAAGTCAACAAAATTTTAAAAACAAAAAATATTCATTTTTTTTTAAATCCCAATTTTTTGGAAAAAAAATCCTGATTTTTTGGAAAAAAAAAACCCAAATTTTTCAAAAAAAGTTTATAAAGTCGTTAACGAAACTACCTCGCTCACGATTTTTTGGAAAAACTCTCGATTCAATCCCGACTTTTTCAATTTAACCTCAACTTTTTCAATTGGGAAAAAATCGCCAAAAAATCGGACTTTGTCAATTTAATCGCGACTTTTTGGTGACTTTTTCCACATTAAATTGTTACCTTTGGGCCTCCATACAAAAGATACAAGAGATTGTCTTGGATTTAGAATCCCACTATCTAACCACCCATCAAATGATTCAAGTGGTTTGCGACCATTGACCAAGCACCTAACTTGAAAAAAGTCATTGACAAAGTGTAAATTTTGAGAGGTCAATGGAAAGTGATCAATGCAATCAAAAAGGCCAAGATAGAGCAAATAACGTATATAGACCATGTTGGAAAATGTAACTAGGTTCGGTCTTCATTTAATGTACTTGAGTCATATTGTAATGTACTTGCCAAAAGAATAAAGAAAAGATTTATTATTATTATTATTATTGTGACTTATTAAAGCATGGGTTTCATGCTTGGGTCACCATGTTTTAGGTCAAAGTCCCCATTGAGGACTTCTAGGTTTTATTCTGAAACAATAGGGTCATTGTACTTTTAAAGAGACCCTTCTTGGGCTTTTGAATCATGTAAAAAGGTTTAGTATTGAGTCAAATATGATTTATATATCCTCCACATCAAGCCAGCCTAGAAGAGATCAAGTCGGCCTAAGGACCCTAATTCGACCTCACATGGACCCTATAAATACAAGCAAATCGAATTCATTTGGAGCACTCTCTCTCACAAGAAGTTTGATATCCCTTGTAGCTAGGAGAAGTAGGAAGTTTGCTGTCGGGAAGCCAAAAGAAGTGCAAGTTTGGGGAAGTTTAAGGAGAAGAAGAAAATCGAAATTTTGGTGCCTCTCTCTCTCTGTTTTGTGCTCTGGATTGGGAGATCGAAGTCTTCCAAGTTTTACTGTTGTCGAAAGCTGCATGTTGCCAGAAGTTGTTGCCTAGTCGAAGTTACTAGAAAGGGGTCGAAATTTTGGAGGTTGACTTGGTGTGGAGGGAAGGTCTGGTCTTTGTCTAGGGTGGAGAGACTAAAAGAATAATATTGAAAGGAAGAATTTCTTTACTGGGTTTTCCCCTCGAGGGGGGTTTTTCCCTGGCATAGTGCCTACATCTGGTGTTTATTGTTTTATGTGTCGTTGCTTGGGTAATTGCTTGATGAACTAAAAGAAAGAAGATATAAAGAATCATAATAACACGAAACATCACAAGTAATTATCAAGAATAAGAAAATCTTTCTACCTTTCTGATTTTCTAACATGGTTTCAGAGCTTTGGTGAAAGAAGGAAGAAAAAGGCAATCTTCTTCACTTAATCAAGGAACCATTCAAAGGATCATCTCAAGGAAGGAATCTACTACACTCTAGGAAGATGTCTAACACAATCAAAGGAGAAAACAAACTTGAAGGAGCCTCAAACTACAGGTCCTGGAAGAAGAGAATTGACCTCATCCTTGAAAATAATAAGGTACTGGACTTGGTTAAAGGAAAAGTAAAGAAGCCTACAAAGGATTCCAGTGATGGTGACAAAGTAAAATTCAAGGAACTAGAATTGGTGGCCATGACTCTAATGGTAGAAGGAATAAAGGACAACCTTGTCCCATTCATAGCCAACATCGACCATGCTCAAGGAATGCATGAAGCCTTGTCAAAGTTATTCACTATTAAGAACATTGGTCAAGTAACAAGTTTGAAGAATGAGCTAAGGACGACAAAGATGACTAAAGAAGACACAGTGGCCCCCTTCTTTGTGAAGAAGGCAAGAATCAAGGATGATCTTTTGGCCATTAATGAAATTGTTCCAGACAAAGAACTCATGATGACTGCCCTATTAGGGTTGCCACCTACTTGGGGTGCATTTGTTGCAGGACTTAACAGTAGGAAGGTAGCTCCCACCTTTGAAGAACCATGGACTGCCTGTAGTCTAGAAAAAATAAGGATCTCACTAGCTGCCAATCCTAAAGGAGTATCAAATGCCTACATTGCTTAACATAAAGGAAAGAAATCGAAGGGACCAAAGAAGAAAGTTGGCATGTCCAAGTTAGAATGCTATCAATGCCATAAGAAGGGTCACTATAGGAGTGATTGTCCCAACAATCCGAGAAACAAGAAGAGAGAAAGAGATCAAGCCAGCATTGTTGAAGAAGGAGACCCAAAGAAAGTCAAGCCCGAAGAAGCTGACATTAGGGACTTACACTACTAAGTCCTTTGCTTGTAGCTTTCAATATCTTATTTCATATTTTTGATGTTTTAGAATTTATAGGTTTTTAACATATTTTTGGAAAAGACATTTTATTTTTTTTATAAGCTTATAGGTATCCCTCAAGCTTTGGAGAGAGACCTCAAAAACTCCGAAAGATAAGTATCTCATTTCCTTTCAGTTTTTGGTTTCATATACTTATTTAAGTTTTGATTATATTAATACTAATCACCTTTCTCCCTCTATTGTCTTGACAAGGAAAAACATCTACTATATTCTCAAGGAGTATGAAGGAGGACCTCTCAAGACAAGGTTTGTCAAGGAACAAAGGTATGCTTTAAAACATTGACTTCTTTATGATAAATGTTCATTCTTTTGACAATCTATTACTAACATTGTTGTGTCTTGCCATAGTGAATCATATTGGTTCTTATTTTGGGTGATTCGTCACTTGATAAATCTACCCCACTCCTATTCTTAAATGTTTTTATAGAACCCTAGACAAGTTCTCTGGAAACCCCTAACCTAAGGGTATGCTAATATGAATGTCTGAAACCCTAAACTGCTTAGGGCTATTGTGAAATGTTATTTGAAGTTTTTATTGATGATGTCATGTTTAGGATTTTGGTATGATCAAAAAAACCTAACTTGTTAGGGTTGAATGATAAGGTCTAAAATCCCAAACCTTTAAAATATTGGTAATTTTTGGGTTTGCTATGTTCTTATATTGAAACTCTAACTCATTAGGGTTTGGTGGAATGTATAGGCAAGACCCTTATAATGTCTTAGAAATGATTTCCTTGGTGAGTGTGTGTTTGTCTAATCAAACCCTAGTCTAATCAAATTTGTTATTGATATGTTAGGTTTGACTATGATATGAAATGCTTTTGCTTGATGATGAAACCCTATGTATATGAAGATATGTCCTTTTTTATCGAAACCCTAGCTTGGTCTAGGTCTGTATATGCCTAATGTATTAATGTTGTCGGACATATGATATGCCTTTGCATGATAATGAATTCCTAAATACATGTGTTGACCTAGTTATTGATGGTCATAAGTCTCAGGATCTAATATAAGTCTTTGTTTGAGATTCTAGGATGATGATATTTGGAAATCTAGGGTTTTGTAGCTAAACCCTAGTAGTAGTTAAATTCTCTAATATGTGTATAACAATCTAAGATCCATTTATATAATGATCGTTGAGGCTGTGAAAATGAAATTCTAGGGTTTTGAAGTTGAACCTTAGTAGAAGTAAAAATCTCTAATGAATAATGACAATATGATGATTTGAGATCTGTAAGATTGTTGAAATCTGAGTTTTGATTGGATTTGATAGTTGATTGAAAATCTGGGTTTGTAACTAACTCTAGTGGAAGTTGGTCATATTAATGACTAAGTTGTGATTAACTTTGATTGATTCTCTTGTATGAAATCTAGGATTTGTATAAATCTTTAGTGGAAAGTCTAACATATGAATTCTGAAAGTTGTTAGATATCTTATAGATCTATATTTAAATTGTTTCTAGGGTTTGCTACATGTTGCAGAGGGTGTGTTACACCTCTGAAAGAAAAATTGAAACCCTAGATAAAATGAAAGTTGTTATGAAGTAGTCTAGGGTTTATGACAAAGACCCTAGCAAAATATTGAATCGTCTATGTCTCTTGTTTGTAATTAAGTTTGGGTATTTGATATGTATAAAGTTGAAATGCTTCCGTGAGTTCAATATGGCTAACTTCATGCTTCTATAGATTTTGTTGTACTTGCTACCTAAGTTGTGTAGGTACACAATCTTCAATATGGTGAAGATGCTCGTTGATGTGATAAGCATGATGAGGATGATAATAACTCTGATGAAATGGTTGGAAGCCACGAAAGATTCTCCGATGACGAAAAGAAGAAGCTGATCTCCCTAAGGAAGCCTGAATATAAGAGATCTCCCTATGATTAAGAGGGAGATGCTCCCTGATTGAGAGGGAGGGCATAGCTTGGTTTTGATTGAAAAATGAATTTCAGAGGATATGTTGCTTCATGAAAAGTAGGAGAAGGAAAGTGTATGATGAAGGAATCTTTTGTCAAAGATTCGATTGATAGTCCTACTATGAAAAATGAGAAGCAACATCAAGTTGTCTGAAAAACCCTAGAGGTTTGTATTTGTTTATGTACATGTGAAAGTATATTATTGATTGGAGTTGTGTTTGTATAGGTATATCTATCGAAGGATTTGATGACATGTTGCTTACCAATCAGTTTGATTGGGAGAGATTGGTCATCCATGATCTGCTAGATCAAGGAGTGTTGAGGTTTTGTGAGTAGAGCATTGCCTAGGAGAACATCTGGTCAGCACTTTGTGTTGATGTCTATGTCCTGAAGTTGGAAAGGTTGTGTTGATTAAAGAGCTCTGATTTTGGATACACGCCTGATTCCTTGGGTTGATGGTTAGCAAGTAAACCTGATGGTACCTAAAGGGGCCGAAATCTTGAGTCCATCTTAGTCCCACATGGGTAGATTGCCCTGGTCAGGAATCTAGTCTGTGGCATTGCAGTGCCTAAATTGTTGAGAGACCAACGGATAGATTGTCCTGGTCAAGAATCTAGTCCATGGAATTGTGGTGCCTAAAGTTCTTCATTGTTCATATAGTATGATATCTTCCATTGTATTTGTATATGATGAATACCTCCCTAGTTAAGAAGGAACATTGGAAAATGTAACTATGTTTGGTCTTCATTTAATGTACTTGAGTCATCTTGTAATGTACTTGTCAAAAGAATAAAGAAAAAAAAAATTATTATTATTTGTAATGACCCACCTACAATTACAAACAGAAAGTGAATATTAGCATGCATACGAGGCATGCATATGATAACTACATATGCATTCATCGCATATATCGCACTAGTATACATACCAACTGATATTAAAAAATGCCTAAGTATAGAGTAATGAACCAATTATTAAAGTACCAAGTAAATACCTACTTACTAGAACATGATGAATATGTAGAGTGGGGTACTTGCAATACCACCCCATAATATGAAACCAATTAAAGTACTATTCAAATATATATATATATATATATACAAAGAGTTTTATAAGATAAAAGTGAAATTAAAATATATAACATTTTTATATTAACTAAAAAAATATTGCATTTTATTTTACTAAAAGAAATATAATACATAAAACTATATCAAGAAAAGGAACTAAGTAATATAATCAAAAGGCATATGACATAAACGTTGAATAAGTTCTTAAATAAAATATATGGACTAAACTAGTTGACAAAGCCTATCTCTTAAAAATGAAATAAATCAAGTCAACTTAATTTAATCAAATAATGTTATTTAAATGAAAGGTGACCGCCTCCAAAAATCACTTAGGTTCCACGTAACAAGACAAGTGGAGGGAAAATAGAAAGGTGGTGAACGTTGAGACGGTGGGGTTTTGGAGATATAAGGAGAAGCAAAGGAGGTAGAACGGCGAGAAAAAATGGATAGCGGCGGTAAGAAATTCTAAGTGTTTGATAGAAGCTATTTTGAGCTCAATTGTTCTGAAATTTTTGGCACGAGGGCCAAAGTATCTCACGCGATCTGGGTGGTTTTTGGTTGTTTGGTAACGGGAACGAGAGTGGGAGCGAGAGTTACAGCGAAGCAGAGACATCTTCAACCACCGAACTTCAAGTTAGTATTCAAGAGTTAAATTGACAAATTGTGTACATGTATATTGCATAGAAGTAGAATTTGAGGGCAATACTGGTTATACCTGTTAAATTCCTAATTTGGGTTTCAAAAATTGTCTTAGAGTTCTAATATTGTTTGCAAATATCAATCCTTAATTTATGGGTCTCGCATTATTATTGTGACTTATTAAAGTATGGGTTTCATGCTTGGGTCACCATGTTTTAGGTCAAAGTCCCCATTGAGGAATTCTAGGATTTATTCTGAGACAATAGAGTCATTGTACTTTTAAAGGGATCCTTCTTGGGCTTTTCAATCATGTAAAAAGGTTTAGTATTGATTCAAATATGATTTACGTATCCTCCACATCAAGTTAGCCTAAGGACCCTAATTCGACCTCACATGGAGCCTATAAATACAAGCAAATCGAATTCATTTGGAGCACTCTCTCTCACAAGAAGTTTGATATCTCTTGTAGCTGGGAGAAGTACGAAGTTTGTTGTCGGGAAGCCAAAAGAAGTGCAAGTTTGGGGAAGTCTAAGGAAAAGAAGAAAAACGAAATTTTGGTGCATCTCTCCCTCTATTTCGTGCTCTGGATTGGGAGATTGAAGTCTTCCAAGTTTTATTGTTGCCGAAAGCTGCATGTTGCTAGAAGTTGCTGCCTAGTCGAAGTTACTGGAAAGGGGTAGAAATTCTGGAGGCTAACTTGGTGTGGAAAAAAGGTCTAGTCTTTGTCTAGGGTGAAGAGTCTCAAAGAATACTATTGAAAGGAAGAATTTCTTGATTGGGTTTCCCCCTCGAGGGGGGTTTTTCCCTAGCATAGTGCCTACATCTGGTGTCTATTGTTTTATGTGGTGTTGCTTTGGTAATTGCTTGATGAACTAAAAGAAAGAAGATATCAAGAATCGTAATAACAAGAAACATCACAAGTAATTATCAAGAATAAGAAAATATTTTTTTCTTTCTGATTTTCTAACAGACCAAGCTCAAAAAAGAGGGATTGAGAAGCTATCAATGTTTGGAAATTCAATTGGACCTTACAAAAACCCGATAACAAACAACATGAGAAGTAATACGAGACCGACCAAGGAATGGGACAAGCCAACTAACAAGAAATTGGGCCACAAAAGTAATTGCAGTTGTTTAAAGGGGCTCTCAATCTAGTAGGTCCCAATATATAACAATTGTTCTGACAAGAAAAGAATGCAAGGAAATATTTATAAGGCACCTGTGTGAAAGGAACCAATAGCAATAAACACATGAATCATTTCGAGTGTTGGTGTTTAACTCATATCAATTAGTATCAAAACCTTAAGAATATGGCCTCTTTAGAGTTCTACAATTTAGACCTCTTGATTCTTGCCTATATGAAATTCTCCTTGAGTTCTAAAAACCAACCTATTCAAGTGCTTTTTAGATGCATCAATGCCCTCCTCTCCTATCTTCACGCCATAGGTGCTCTAAATAGCAAACTGTTCAAGAAATTTCTAAATGCATCAATGCCCTCCTACCCTATCTTCATTCCATGGGTACCGTTACCCACCAAAGTGGGTGACCTTATAAGAAAAAATTTATCCCATTCTTCACATCCAGTCGGTCAACCATGCAGCCCCTGACAGCCACCACTATCTTATGATGTGCCATTTTATCTCCGCCACCTGCATCAATCATATACTTTCTCACCCATCCAGCAAGAGCACATGGACAAAGGTGGGCTTCCAATCAAAAGGTACTTTATTCATTTTGCAATCAGGTGTTATGCTTGTTTGTATTTGGGCTTTTGGTATGGATTATGGGATGACCTATAAGGAGGAGGGGTTTTGACCATGATCTTGCTCCCTCACCTTAAATGGGGCATTATTCTTCGATCCTAGTCCAGTGGGACCTCCCCTAATGGCCCAATGAGTATAAGAGGGGCTCTACACGAGAAGCCTTAATTGAGATAGTGTGTTCCATCTATCCCTATTCCATACTTACCACTTTCAAGCTTACATTACAAGCCCATGTTCCACCTCCTTTCTTTGGGTCCAACTGACCATTGGTTCTCTGGGTTTTGGCACCCATGCATCCACATATGTAGGTAGGGCCCAGAACTTTGCCCTGGGAGGTTGATGCAGCTAAAAGGAAAGGGAAAAAGCATATTATGGCCACAAAATAAAATAAAAGAATATCAAAATGCAAAATATGGCCAAGACATACACATTAGCACGTGAGCAAAAGCCTAGCATGAGATCTACCTCACTCATTATGGCCATCACCCAATTCCTGAGAACATGTTGCTCCATTACATCATAAAAGGAACCTTTGCATGTCCCAACCCTGATGGGCAATGAGTTGCCTCATCGTTAAGGGGTACTAAAATTGTTATACATCATACAAAGCAAGCTCTAACCCTTTTAGTTGCAAGCAATAATACAAAGAAAAATCAAGCAAAAGTAAAAGGCGCACAAGAGGGGTGGAAAAATAAAGGCCAAGTTGGTAACTCATGCATCCATGATTACTCCCTCTTCACATTTATACATTCAGAATGTGGATCCCCATCATGTTAGTCCCTTTGACCATGGCACTTGGCCATGAAGTCTTCTCCCCTTCGTAACATCATTATTCACTAAAACCTATCAATTGAAGGGTGGACTGAGGAAATGCTACTTCCCCTAAGGGTTGGAAACACCTAGTAGGCTTGTCATTTAGCAACTCCTACCTAGGGAGGAAACACCATTGCGAGTTCAAGGCCCTAACTTTGGAAGGGAAGTCTTATTTGAACTATTAAATAACCCTTTACATTCAAGCTTGGTTTACTTAGATGCAAAAATTATTATTGTCCCTAATGATTGGTTGCTTTCACTAAACTTTATTTTGTAATTGTCAGTTGGTGCTGCAACACATGACCTGAGCACCTTACCCACAAGTACCCAGACCCCAGAGAAGTATATTAGCACCCACAAGGGAAGCATTGAGAGCCTTGGGTCTCCGAGCAGTCGCAACAAATCACATCTACCCCTAGACACCTTTTGCACCCGATGTTTTTCCACTTTGCAGTACATTTGATGATTATTCAGGATGATGCACCTGGACCAGCATGCCCCTAGGTCGGCCTTAGCATTCTCTGAGAGATGGTAGCTAATCCAATGCCTAGATGAGGATGGTCTCACCTTCTGAGACATGGGAGGGCTAGTAGCACCTAGAAGGCCCTCAACACTGACACTGGAGTAAAGATGGGCATTTTGACCAATTGGAGACCCATGAGATCACCTTCTAACACCCAAAGTGAATTTTGGGGTCCACAGAGGAATTTTGATAGAGATTTGAGGGCCAACCCTCACATCATGATTTATAGAAGCTTCTACACCACTCATGGCACCCTGGAGCCTCAACGCATGCCACATGGAGCTTATTTGATGGATGACGTTATCATAATAAGGCCTCACAGCTCACACGTGTGGGCATTTAAATGATTTTATGTCTAAGCTAGTGGGTTGGCTTGTAACCCAATGCATCAGTATGATTATACTCATCTCTCTAGGGGATTTTAGTCTAATTAGGAATTATTCCTCGGACCTCCTCATATAAATAAAGGAGAGGACTATTGCATTTCTCATCATCATCACTTGTGAACTCGACCTCTTTTCCTATTGGAGAGATGTTATCTATGGAGCAAATCTTGTCTTGGAGCTATTATCTTGTCTTTGGAGAAGTTATCTTGGATTGATAATTGGATTGTACATTCATATTATCTTGTAAGTGCCTTTATTTGTAAAATTTCAGATTTTATGTCTAATGTATGGAATAAATTGGGGATCTTGGTTTAATATTTTGCCCTAATTTTGTTGAATATCAATTTCATGGAAGATAAGTCATATTATTGCATACATTACTCATTGTATGATATGTGAATGGCAATCCCGTTGGTGATCTTACATTAGCTCTCCCAAGTGAATTTCAATACCTCACAAAGGTAACAATTAGGGTTTTAGTCCCGAGGGTTAGCTCAATTGGTCGAGTCCCCATGGTTAAAGCACCTTTGTTATTGAGAGGTCATGGGTTCAATTCTCTCGACACTCTCGAGGTCAGGCTCCATGTTTGAGCCAGCAAGAAGTGATCCCTCGGGTGGATCTGTCGATTACAATTATTTTGTGGACATAACGATCACCAATCTTCGAGATTCGTGAACCACAGAAAAAAAATAGTTAGGGTTTTGAATGTTAGGGCATCAAAATATCCCTACTTCTTTGCTAGTTTTATCCAACCTAAAGAATCCATAGACTCCATCAAACCTAGGACTAGGCATTGGCCATCCTTTGTTGCTAATCAAGTCACTTTTTATCCATAAATTTTACTCTTCTCTCTCTCTTACCTAATTCGACCCTCTTAAGGCCAAACAACCACCTAGAGCCTAGCGCGGATTAACTAGGAAGGGAAATTTTGCCTTTTGGAAAGTCTAAATATCAAGGGTGGAGTGGTGGCCTCAAAATCATTCCCCTTTGGTAGGCATTCATTCCAAACTCATCCATAATTTCACCTACCTAGTTGTTTTCCCTACGATAAAACCCTAGTCTAGTTTTAGACTCAACTTGGGGGCTTCTCGAGGGTTTCATGTGCCATATCCTTGCTGAAATACATTGTGGGAAGCCCTTTCTCTACACCTTGACCTTTGGCCATCCCAACTCTCAACTCATTAATCAAACCCTAGGACTTGTGTTGCACAAATTTAGCATCTATAAGGAAAGTGAATTGCCTTCATTCATCTATTGGAGACTTGTACTTAAGTTGTATCTTTCCCTTAGAAGACTCTTGGTCATCTTACGCCTTTATACCTAGAATATCCCTTACAGGTGACATTATACTGGGACTCCTCCCATTGGTGAAAATCCATAAAGAGCAAGGGGCTTTGGCTGTAGTGACAGTGGGCCATCACCCTATTGTTGTCACTTAGTCTAGTGATAGCCTTGTCAGGTACCCCTCTCCAAGGCCCACTAGATTTTGCAGCAACAAGTACACAAGTAACTCATTATCACTCGATCTTCTCTTAATCTGAAAGGATGTTGGTGAGTCCAAGCATCATTCTGAATCTTTCAAACTTTTCTCTTCTAAGCGCTTTGGTGAAGATATTTGCAATCTGCTCGTTTGTGGAACAATGGCAAAGGTGAATAGTCTTGGCCTCAATGTGATATTCCCACTTAGCAATATTGCTAAGGGAAATATCAATCTTGCCCAATTTTGACTTATTTCATGTTTGCACTTAGGAGATGTGGGTTCGGAGGCCCCACATGAATTTTGGGATTAAGTGGGGGCCCAAACATTAGGAAGGAAGGGAAATATTGCAGCTCTAGTGGAGCATGGGGGCCACCCCATGGAGAATTACGACCCACATGAGGAATACGCTCTCATTGGAGCGAAGTTGGTGGGGGGAAGTCGAGCTAGGCCCACATTAGCATTTTGAAGGCTCTTTGATAAAAAGAGAAAGAGGCACTTATTTGGGGCATTCGTGATCATTTAAGAATTTGTCTTAGACAAGCACGCTTGAGCTGAAGCCGAGTCTGCAAGTGTTGTTTAGCACATGGGTGTTTTCGAGAAAAAATCCCAACCCTTGCTTCGATGGACTTCGAGTGCCAGCCCAAGGAGGGAGTCTCACCTATTCGAGTTCGTAGCAACAACAAAGGTTGCGAGTTTGGGGAAGTTCCAACAGTAGCAGCGCAGTGACTGTGCATTCCTTGGAAGAGCTTTGCTTGGAGCTTGAGGAGTGAAAGGAGTTAGGGGCTTAAACTTGAGGTGGAGTCCGGGGAAGTGTTGTGGGGGACTTTCCACCATTTTGGTGGAACAGCAAACGCAGCATTTGCTACAAATTACATTTGCTGCTTGTGGAGGAGGGCCAAGCATTTGGGGGTCAGTTGGGAGTGTCAAAACTAGGGCAAACCCTTTCTAGGTTTTTATGGGATTATTGAGGAGAGGCCAAGATTAATTTGGCAAAATTTTCTGGATAGAATCGAGGGGCCAAACAGGGATCCCAACTCAGCCAGCAACTAGAGGAGTTAGGGGAAAATTGGGCAGAAATTTCGAGGTCAACGTTTGGCCAATTCCTTCATGGGTTTTTGTAGATTATTGGTGGAGAGCTCGGGGTTAATTTCCCGAAATTTATGAGCATCAGAGGAGGTCGTAGCAGCAGCTCTTTGCAGCCAACAGCATATTTCTGGGCAGTTTCAACGCAGTATTCAGTAGAAAGCAGCAACAGATCAGAGAGGGGCTTCATATCTTTCACTTGGGCTTTGCTAGCTTGCCTTGTGCAAGCCCAGGTGCACTCTTTCCAACACCATATTGTACTCACTGATTTATTAATAAAATGCCTCAACAGCGCACTTTTTGGTGCAATTCCATGGTCTGATTTGTGTGCTTATTTTTCATTGCTTTTATGTTTATGCATGCTTGGTTATTTGCTGTAAAAATTCCCTAGGAATATTATAGTGGTATTAGAGCCATAATCCTAGCTCAGCGAGTGGGAAACCCTTCATTCTATGACAAGACCAGAATAAAAAACTAAGAAATCATGGGATCCCAAGAAAGGTTAAAATCAAACAACATGGCAGTAACCTTGAATGAGGTGATTGACATGCAACAAATGATGGTTGGTGTGGGGAAGCAACTGAAACGTGCAACAATTGGGAATCAAGACCATTCTCAATTATACAACAAATCCACTATGCCCAAAATTGTGGATAATGCATCAAGATAGCAAGACATGAATGCAACTAATGTGGAGTTATTGGCAGCAAATAGGAGGGCATACCAATCATTGGGACATGGCATTCAATCGTCCCTCTCTTTTTGGGAGTTTGGTGAACTAAGAGACATGCACAAATTAGTGGGAATTTTGTGGAATTATGTAGGGATGATGAGGAGGATTAAGGAAGAAGATGAAAGAGTAGTTGAAGGGGCCATGGTTGACAAGGAGACAATTGAGCATACACCCATTAATAAGGCACCATCCATTGTTGAGTTATCCATTGATGAGGTATCTGGGGTTCTGACCAAGTTCTCAGGTGATAACAATGCACCACGGATTGATGAGGTGCCGAGAGATAGCTCCACCATTGTTGAGGAGCCGATAGGTACAGAGGCCTCTAGGTCTGTGACATAGTTGTCGGACGACAATCACCTACAGCTGATTGGTGAGCATGTCTTCCATGTTGGGTCGTCTATGGAGGAGCAATTGGAGGCTCGTGTTGAGTTCATGATGGAAAAGGGCGTGCAGCCATCCTTTGGGCTAGCCATTGATGAGGGGCAGCAGAGAGGCCACGCGTTGGGTTTTCAGCACAGCTCGCTTCAAAGGCACACTGGTGGGGTCTACAATGTTATTAGCCCACCCTTATGCATTGGATTGAGGGAGGCAAAGTTGTCTAGACGTACTCGAGGGGATGGCCAGGTTAGCAAGACTCAGCGACATGAGTTGAGCATGACACCACATCAACTTGGAGGGCTTGTTCCTTCCACAGAGGATTGCACATTCAATCCCTCCTTTGGGATTGGATGGCGAGAGGTACTGAACTGGTACCCAATGGAGCAAGCTAGGCGGTTTGATACATCCATGGCCGCATTTCAGCAAACGCCATGGATTACCAGAGGGACACGAGGGCTAGATTGTTGTTGGGATCCATGTGGGATTTCCCATCACATCATAAAGTTAGTAGGTGATTATAGTAGTTGCGTAATGGATCTGATGTTTGGGCGCACACACATGTTCATCTCTCCATCAGAGCTGCGAACAACACTAGTGACAGGATGGTTCGACAGGAGGAAAGACACAATTCATTAGTTGTCTCGGCATATTGACTGTGCATGGAGTCACAGTGTGATTAGACTACTTTGGCAGGAGCTAGTAGGAGGAGGTTGCAACGATGTGCCACCAGATAGGGCATTAGATGGAGACGATGCTCTCTCATTGGTATATTGGACATTGGAACTATTGAAGATAGACGCAGTAGTGTCATTTTCGTTGGCATGTGAGGATTCGGGTCACTCGGGTCTTTCAAAGCATATGGGGAGATGTAGCCCACATCATGGAGGGTTTACTAGAAACGTGGTGGATATTTTGGCCCATGCAGGATAATGTATGTTACAGGGTGGTACAAAGGACTACACATAGTTATGTCATAAGGTCCAGTGTTATGTAGAGGGATGCAGATTGATGCTTACAAACCCAATCTTAGGCCATAGAATCCAGTGGTGTGCAGGGCTATGCAACGAGGAGTAGTGGCCTGCAGAGGAGCATGGAGATGCAGGGTGGTGTGTCGTAGCCTGTTGGTTTACACTCTGGAGTAGGAGTAGCTCACATCACCTTGAGTACCCGTGGGGAGTGTCAAGTACGGTGACAGAGGTAGGACACAAGGTGATACAGGATGGGACAACAGTAGCAGGGAGTATCCAGCAGTGTATAAGGGTAGGTCGCGGTGTACAGTGGCATGTCCAGGAGTAAAGGGATGATCGGTGGTATGCAGGGGTGTATGGTGTTGCACAGCAGGGTCTTGGAGTGTTGCCTCCAAGGAGACTCATAGACTATATGGAAGATAGCCTCATGCAAGCATGCAAGCAATATGGAAGATAGCCTCATGCTTGCATGCTTGCATGAGGCTATCTTCCGTATTAGAGACATCGAGCATACCTTTGGGTGCAGTTCACCCAGGATCGACGAAGACACAGATGAGCAATACTTGATGTTATTTGTGGGGACTCACACGCCTGACCCTCTTCTACATCACTTACAGGCACAGTCGATTTGGTTGTTGTCCTTTGGCACTTTGAGCATGAGTAGTGGGGGACAAGGAGCTCACCCAAAATATTTGGATGACACTCAGCGCACTAGAGAGACTTCTTAGCAGTGGCATTGGGTCGGTGCGCTAGTTGACAGCCACAGGTTGGGGGATGAGGTGATCATCTACAGGGTGGCATATCGTTCATCATTGAGCCTACGCGTAGGGAGCTGCTGGTCACGATAGAGACATGTGTCACTCTTTTCTCAAGGCATGTCGGGACCATGCATGAGCAGAGGATACTGGGTCTGGCTGAGGTAGTTTCCCAGTATGTGTCTGAGCTCCAAACATTGTATTGGCACATTATCGAGAAGGCGGATGCCAGACCCAGTGGAGATGGTTGGCAAGAACATGAGGGATCCACATACCCTGAGTCGATTGCGAGTATCAAATGCCCATCTATTGGTTGCATTCAGGGGGTAGCTATTTGGCACATCTGGCTTCCAACAGTCATTGGTACTACACAATGACAGGCATGGGGCAGATTAGCATGCACCAGATTAGCCCATGATATATGGATCCTATATATTGATCACATGCAAGGACTAAATATGAGGCATGGATGGATTCCTGTAGTTGCGAGAGCTATGTTGCAGCAGGTCTGACTATGGGATGCAGAGATTCAGTTAATTGATAGATCACTTTGTCTCGTGATGGTTGGAGTCATGACAGAAAGTGATCTAGTTCACTCTTGGGTTGGCACATGGGGGTACACAGAGGCCTTCATCGAATGGCGAGGTAGGCTTTCTTTGTCGCTGCATAGGTTCGGAGTTAGATTTGGATGGGTAGGCTTTGGCGTCGTGGAGATGTTTGGGCAGGATGTGTCTCGCCTCTATCAGTATTTCACCATCAGGTTCTACGAGAGGAGGGTACAGTGTACACACGATGGGCAGTCTGTTAGAGCCAAAGTTGCGCAGCAACAAGATGGCGGCAGTGGGCACCCTTCTGAGGCTAGCATGGAACCCGGGCATCACAGTACTTGACAGCTCAGTGACCATTAGGGGTGAGTTGGCTGCTACAGGGGGAGGTCACTCAAATCTTCCCTTGGGCTTTAGCGAGTCACCGATGGCGTAGGGGATGTCTGGTATTTATACCAGACAAGATAATGAGTGGAGCAAGGGGAGCTTCAGGTGGGATATGATGACTTAGGATCCTTGTATTGAGGGATTCTTTCATGTCAGGGCAGTGCATAGGTCAAGGAAGATTCAATGGCGCGTCTGGCACCCTGTCGCATTTTTGCAGTGACAGTGGGGAGCAACCATTAGAGAGAGCTCTTGTTCGGAAGTTGCTTGAGGACAAGCAACGTTTTGGCAGGGAGGATTGTGATATTCCCACTTAGCAATATTGCTAAGGGAAATATCAATCTTGTCCAATTTTGACTTATTTCATGTTTGCACTTACGAGATGTGGTTCAGAGGCCCCACATGAATTTTGGTATTAAGTGGGGGCCCAAACATTAGGAAGGAAGGGAAATATTGCGGCTCTAGTGGAGCATGGGGGCCACCCCATGGAGAATTACGTCCCATATGAGAAATACGCTCTCATTGGAGAGAAGTTGGTGGGGGGAAGTCGAGCTAGGCCCACATAAGCATTTTGGAGGCTCTTTGATAAAAGGAGCAAGAGGCACTCATTTGGAGCATTCATGATCATTTGAGAATTTGTCTTAGACAAGCACACTTGAGCTGAAGCCAAGTCTGCAAGTGTTGTTCAGCACACAGGTATTTCCGAGCAGAAACCCAACCCTTGCTTCAGTGGACTTCGGTGCCAGCCCAAGGAGGGAGTCTTACCTACTCCAGCTCGTACCAACAACAAAGGTTGCGAGTTTGGGGAAGTTCCAGCAATAGCAGCGCAAAGACTACGCAGTCATTGGAAGAGCCATGCTTGGAGGTTGAGTGAAAGGAGTTAGGGGCTAAAACTTGAGGTGGAGTATGGGAAGTATTGTGGGGGCTTTTCCAGCATTTTGGTGGAACAACAAACACAGCATTTGCTACAGGTTACATTTGCTGCTTGTGGAGGAGGGCCAAGCATTTGGGGCTCAGTTGGGAGTATCAAAACTAGGACAAACCCTCTCTCGATTTTTCTGGGTTTATTGAGGAGAGGCCAAGATTAGTTTGGCAGAATTTTCTGGATAGAATTAAGGGGCCAAACAGGGATCCCAACTCATCCAGCAGCTAGAGGAGCAAGGGAAAAATTGGGCCAAAATTTCGAGGTCAACATTTAGCCAATTCCTTCATGGGTTTTTGTGGGTTATTAGTGAAGAGCCCGAGGTTAATTTCCCAAAATTTTCTAAGCATCAGAAGAGGTCGTAGCAGCAGCTCTTTGCAAACAGCAACATATTTCTGGGCAGTTTCAACACAGTATTCAACAGAGAGCGACAGCAAATCAGAGAGCAGCTTCATATCTTTCTTGGGCTTTGCTAGTTTGCCTTGTGCAAGCCCAGGTGCACTCTTTCTAGCAACATATTGTACTGACTAATTTATTAATAAAATGGCTTAGCAGCACAGTTTTTGGTGCAATTTCATGGTCTGATTTGTGTGCTTATTTTTCATGGTTTTTATGTCTATTCATGCTTGGTTATTTACTATAAAGATTCCCTAGGAATGTTACACTCAACATGATGTCGAATCAAATGACACTTTGTATTGATGTGCTTGGTTCGATCATGGAACTTTGGGTTTTTGGCCAAGTTTAATGCAAAAGTGTTGTCAATCAAAAGAGGAGTCGAATGCACGTGTTTCTCCTACAAATCTTCTAGAATTTTCATGAGCCACACAATTTCCTTCGTTGCTTCTGCAACTGCAAATATTCAGCCTCTGTTGTGGAATCTACTAAAACTTATTGTTTGCATGACCTCCAAGAGATAGCTCCCGATCCAAAACTCAAAACATAACCTTAAGTAGATACTCCAATTTCTTTATCTCCATCAAAATCTGAATCAGAGTATCCAATCAAGTTGAAGTCATCAACCTGTGTATACTTGAGTCCAAAGTCTTGAGTTCCCTTCAAGTACTTTAGAACTCTTTTTGCATTAAACCAATGACCCTCACAAGGCTTTTGCATAAACTTGGAGAGGATCCCAATAGCAAATGAAATGTTCGGTCTAGTAGTAATCAGGTAGTTGAGACTTCCTACAAGTTGTTTGTACTTTGTTGCATCCTCAAATTCATTTCCTTAAGTGAATGTGAGCCTTAAGTTTTGTTCCATTAGAGTGGTCAAGGGATTGTACTCAGCCATGCCAAATTTGGTCAACAGATCTCCAATGTACTTTTGAGAGAGGGATATAAACTTCGAATGTTGTGTTACTTCAATACCAAGATATTAGTGAACATATCCCAAATTTGTCATTTCAAAACCTTTCCTCAGTTCTTTTTTTCTGGATGCAATGTAATTTTTCATTGTTTCTTATCATCAGAAGATCATCTACATACACCACAAGATATACAACTGTTTTGCCAACTTTCTCGACAAACAAAGTTGCATCATTAAGATCATAGTGTTTGAAATTAAGTTTTAGAAGATGCTCAATCAATTTCTCGTACCAAGCTCGTGGTGCTTGTTTGAGGCCACACAAGGATTTGACAAGCTTACATACTTTTTGCTTATGTCCCTTCACAACAAATCCTTTTGGTTGGGACATAAAAACATTCTCTTTCAGGTCTCCATGAAAGAAGGTAATTTTTACATCCATTTGATGGACTTTCCAACTATTTTGAGTTGCCAAGGCAAAGAGAGTTTAGATGGTAGCCCATTTTGTTGTGGGGGAAAAAGTCTCCTCATAATCGACCCCTTCCTTTTGTGCAAAAGCTTTTGCCACGAGCCTAGCTTTATGCTTGTCAAGTGAGCCGTCTTCTTTATACTTGTTCTTTGAAGACCCACTTTCAACCTATCAGTTTGGTTCCCAATGGAGGATCAACCAACTTCCAAGTACCATTCTTTATCAAAGCATCATATTCTTTCTGCATCGCTTCTTTCCACTCATCATGAGAAGCTGCCTTTTTGAAGGAAGTTGGTTCAAAATTTGTAAACAAATTTAATTCACAATCATAAGAAACATCCATATCAACAAGTAATCAGAATCGTCTACATCGCCTCCATTATGTCTATCAGAGCTTCTTCTCCCTGTCTTTCCAACCTCGTCAGGACAAACGCTTTCAAGTGTCTTTGTGAGCCATTTTGGAGGACCTTTCTGAGATGGCCTAGGTTGTTTAGTTGACTAATATGGGGTTAAATCAAGATTTAGCCTTCCAATTCTCTCAATCACATCACTCAAAGTGTCTTCTTGATCAGTGGTTGGAGCTTCATGAAGGGAGGAGAGTGCTTCAAAAGGAGATTCCACAGATTGATCCAGTATAGGGATCCCCCCTTCAAAATGTGGAATCTCATTATCAAATTCTGGAAAGGATTTTTCATGTCTAAATCTATCCACGCGATCAAGTTGTCGCTCAACAACATTGTCAGTCTTGGGAGATTCAATAAATTATCATCTCTCTAGATATTATAAACTTCTTATTTACTTCATCATAGAGACGGTATGCTTTGGAGGTATTTGAGTACCCCAAGAAGATACATTTCTGACTCCTTGTACTGAGTTTGTTTCTTTGTTCCTTCAGTAACAAGGCATAACAGGTAGAATCAAAAACCCTAAGATGCCTCACCAAAGGAATGTGGCCATACCACATTTCATAGGGAGTCTTGTTTTTGAGAGGATGAGATGGACATGTATTCTTAAGATACATTGTACATAGAACTGCATCAACCCAAAACATCAACTTTACATATTTTAAAAACATCATTGAACATACCAAATTTAAGATTTTCATGTTCATTCTTTCAGCTACACTATTTTGTTGAGGATTATAAGACATGATTATTTGATTTTTGATCCCATGCTGACGAAGATAGTTTTCAAATTCATTTGAAGTACATTATTTTCCATTATTAGTACGAATAGAGCCAATATGAGATTGTGTATCATTTTCAATCCATGCATGAAAGTTCTTGAAAGTTTCAAAAGCTTCAGATTTGTTCTTCAATAGATATAACCAACACTTTTTGGTGTAGTCATCAATAAATGTTATCATGTAATTATTACCATTTGCAGAAGGAACAAGCATAGGGCCACACCAGTCAAAATGAATGCGTTCAAGCTTTCTATGTGCTCTGGCATGAGAATCATGAAAAGATTGTTTGTTGTGCTTTCCTAAGATACAAGCATCACATTGCTTAAGTTTCCTAGGAATGGTAGCTAAACTAGTAACACCATTTCTCTTTAAGAAGCGTAGATTGTCATAGTTCAGATGTCCAAATCTAGCATGCCATAAGAGACTGGATGGTATTGTGCCTTCATCAAATTGAGAACTGTATGAAAAATTTTGTGCATAAGCAGAGGTTCCTTGCAACTTCAGAAGTCTTTCTTCTTCTATCCCGATCATAACAAGTGAGTTTTTTTATGCTTTTCTGACCTCAATCTTGCCATTAAATATGTGAATGGAGTGTCCTTGCTGGCGGATGTGAACTAAAGATAGCAAGTTTCTTCGCAACTCAAGGAGGTAGAGAACATCATGTAGAAGAAAGTCTAGGGGGCCAGGCAGTTTGAGCCTGATGTTGCCAAGCCCTAATGGCTTGAGTTTTGACTTGTCTGCAAAGTCTACTACTCCACCAGCATTGTCAATGAATTCTTCAAAAAAAATTATTCTAAAATTCATGTGGCAAGTTGCTCCCGAATCAAGCAACCATGCATCTTTCCACGCAGCAAGTGAAGCATTAAATAAGCCTTCAGTTACTCCAATATTTTAGTGTGCCACAACATAATGAGTAGATTTCGGTGCTTCCTTTATCTTCATCCCTTTCTTGTCTAATCATGTCCCATGAGAGCTTACAAGTGGAAGCATCATGTCTATTTTTGTTGCATCATATGCAATGAAGATCAGGACTTTCCCTCGGTAATGTATGCCCCCCCTGCCTCTATTATTCTTTCTTCCACATCCTCTTCAACAACTTCTTCCTGTAGAATAATCGCGTGCCTGATTCTTCTCTTTTTGTGCAAGGCACACAACTTCTTCAGGAAACTGAGCAGTTGTCTTCTTCTTCCCAAAATCTTTCTCTCTTTCAGGAAACTTCTCCACAAAAGAGTCAAAGGAAATCTCCTTAAGTTTGCCACTAGCTTGCAATGACTCAAGATAATGGGAATAAGTGGGATACAATGCCTTGACAAAAGTTGTGAGAGTAACATCCATTTTAACACCAATGGCTTCTATATCATGCATAATGTCACTTATTTCAGAGGCTAAGGCAAGGGGATCATCATCTTTCAATTCTGCATTAAACAGTTTGATCATTAATTGGACTACTGTAATGACCCATCTCGAATTAAAGGGAGCATAAGAATATTAGCATGCATACGAGGCATGCGTATGATAGCTACATATGCATGCATTGGATACACATCACTAGTATACATATTAACTTATTATGAAAATTGCCCAGTAAAAGATAAACGAATTAAGTTTTGAAAGTTCCAAGTAAATACCTAATTGACACAAATATTAAATATATTGGGTGAGGTACTTAATGTATGTACTTCCACCATAATATATAACTATACAAAATAAAGGGGAAAGACAATGTATCATACAAAGTAAAAGGCAATATAATATATATTACAAAAATAAATTGAATATAATACATAAAATAGCAAGAGAAATACAATACAAAATATACAAAGAAATTATAATATATATGAATTGTTATATAAACTAAAAGGGAAAAATTATAATATACTAACTATATAAACATAAAAGAATTCATTATATACATTATGCAATTAAAATGAGTATAAAATAAATTCATGGGAAGTTATAAAGTAAACTATCAATACAACATGAATTAAATATATACAATAGTTTAGTCCATTACTCTAAAATGTGACCGCCTCTACAAAATGAAAGAGCAAGGTGGGAGCTTAAATTCGCTCCACCTGTGACCGACAGAGAACCAATAAAACATTTATTAATCAGGGTCGAAAGAAAACGATGCAATGATTGATGTATAAGATGAGAGGAATTGACAAAGAAGGGGAGGGGGAAAATTTATCTAAAGGGAAGGTCGAATCAAGGAGCCAAGAAGGGTGATTGAAGGAACAGCGGGAAGTTTCTGACATTGATACTGATTCTGAGTTTCTGAGTCTTATTTGTTCTTGGAATTCTAGGCACGGAGGGCCAGAAGTTCACCTTCTAGGTCTGGGGACTGTATACGTAGACCCCAGATAGGCTAGGAGGTAAGATCAGTTTGAGTAACTGCTACAACGAGAATTGCTACAATAGGGACAGCTATGATTCCCAGGTATTCTACTGATATTATCTTTGAAATTCTAGTTATTCTCCAAACTAAATGCTAAAATTAGATCTATACACTGTTATAAAATTGTAATAAACTCGTTGGTTAAATTCTATGGTTAAATTGTCAGATTTGGGTACTACAAGTACTTCAAGCTCAGAATGTGAGTCATATAAATCCTTCAACTTCTTTGAGGCTTCAAAAGCATTTGTGAATGGCGTAATATAATGACTCACCTCTTCATTGACTAATGTTGCAATCAAGGCATAGGCCTTGTTGTTCTTGTTCTCCCAGATGGCAAGCTCTTTGTCAGTGAAAACTACGCCAACTATGGAAATAAGAGAATGCATTTTGCAATACTTTTGGGTTGGACCTTGAATAGACAAAATTCTTGCTAAAAAAATCTCTAAATAAAAACTCATCATACATGCATCTTCTTCAAAAAATTAATCGAAATAAACCAATTTGAATGTTTCAATATATATATATAAAACTCAACTTCAACCAACATATATCAACTTCAACCATATATTTTTACCAACCATTATATAGTTTACGGCCCACCAAAACTCAAAATGCATAAAGGGGATATGTACCAAAATGTGTATTCACCATACGCACTTTCCAATATACATAAGCTGATTTAAAAAAAAACCTTTCATAAACTTCAACATATGCATGAACCATCAAATATATACCATGGCCTTTCTAAACAACATATGCTAATATTCACCAATGCATATTAAAACATGGAATCCAAACCATAATACATCAATGGATTTCATGCTCAAGCCAGCGCTCCAATCGAAGTTTCCAAATGCATGATATGATCTCCAAAAAAGGAGCTCGACACACCACATAAGCCAACACCGGCACATTACCCATTTACGGCCAACAGCATTTGAACACGACCATCGCACATTGACTTCAATGCACCATTCAAAGATATGTGTATAATGCAGGTTCCAACATAACGCATACCAGCATACAAGACTCAAAATTATTCAACGCACAAAGCCTCCACAGTATTCACAACATAGACGGCCTTCAAAAAAACACACGGTCATCAAAATGCATGTGTTTAATGAGTTGCAGAAGTTACACATCACCAGTCATGATTTGCAGAGCTTCCATTCAATGGTGGTTCAAAGCATGTTTCAACGACTAGCCTTTGATAACACAGCAATGACTCATTCAATGCAGCAACATTCCACGCACAAAATGAACCATACGCTGCTCCCTTCAACGCATACGAACCAGAGAGAAAATTTTGTCCAAACACAGAGAAAAAAAGGGACAAAGGACAGAATGTGGCAAGGAATAGTGGTAGGAATAGGAGTTACAAGAGCAGAGAGCTGATTTGGGACCTGTTGCTCTGATACCGTGTCAAGCCAGGTTTATAACTCCGAATGAAATTGCGTTTGCATTAAGAGAAATCTTGAATATATAAAAGGAGAGGGAGACTATTGGGATTCATCTTCCAATGTCTCTTCATCTTCTTTATTTTCTTATTTACAATATTTACACTAATTTCCCAATCCTTAGGATTAGGTGTCAACATTATGTAAGATTTCTACAATATCCAACTTCAAATTACTCCTTCAGACCTCATATTTGCAGCTTCTGACCTTAGATCAACATGTTTAGGTCTCATATCCACACATCGCAGTGTGAGATCTGAATTTTCTAGGATCAGATCTGCACCTTCTGGTATCATATGTTCACCTTTCAACCTTGGATCTGCACTTTACAGCATATGATCTACACTTTCTAGCATCACATTTGCACGTTTTGGCCTAATGAATGCATCTTTTAGCCGCAAATACGCACCCTTTATCCTCAGTCTGCATTTTTTGGATTCAGATGTGCACTTTTGGATCTCAAATCTGCACTTCACACCCTCCTATTTGCAATTTATGGCATCGGTTCCATTTTTTCCAACCTAGGATATTCACATTTTGACCTCAGATCTACACTTTCTGACATCACATCCACCCGTTTTGGCCTCAAATCTACATGTTTCAACACAATATCTGTGATTTTTTGGCACCAAACCTGCAATTTCCAATGCCACATTTCCATAATTTCTATCTTGGTGTTGGGTCATGGCCCAATGCAATTTTTTGAAGCATCGACAGTTCCTTGGCCCCCAACATTACTCAACTTCTGGCAAATCAACAGCAGCAAAACCAGTTATTGAAGGAAACCTTCAAATGATGACAACAAAAACTTGCACAACAGCAACCATAATTTCAGACCAAAATGATGGAAGAAACGATAGCTATGTTCAAGACCCTGTCACAGGTTCTCCAACAACTACTATTCTTACACTCATGACGTTCTCACCCCTTTGACATTTTTGCCACCCTTTCAATAATATTCATAACGCTTGCACATGTAAATGCTCATCAAGATACTCCAGTAACTTCTATCCCATCTAACACTCCTCTTGTAGATGCCATCTTGCACGAAGAATCTCATGAGCTAAGGAGTTGCTTGCACTTCCACATTAATACTGGTTGTACCATTCAGTCCCATTGACCTACTTTTGTGGTCATTCGTCAAACATTGAAAAGATTATCTTATCATAAGGCAACCTTCAATGTGGTACATTTACATGCCCACTATCTTTCAGGAAGATACTAGACCATCATGTTTTCAAGTTGTAATGCATCAAACTATTGCAACTCCACTACAAGGCAAGCCTACAGTGTTGGAGAAACATCTAGAATTTGCGCCCACATCATCATCTCAAGCCTCCACAAATTTAATTGATCCACCTCCTTTTGTCTATTGGAAGTTACACTTAGTGTTTTGCTCCCTCTACGATTTTTTGGACAGTTCACAAAAACCTCCCACTTAGGCAGGGAGGATGCCTTGCACCACAAAAACCTACATATCTCCATCCTACTTTAAACAAGTCTTCAACCAATTCCTTGGTTCTATTACCCACCAAAAAGAGGGTAACCCATAGGAGAAATTTTTCTCCTCCTTAGACAGCCAACCAACTAGCAGCCCTATATGATCAGCACATAACATAATGCCAGGATCCTCCAATTCTTGCTTCAATCAAATTTCTCTCTCCCATCTAGCATTCCTTCTTGAAAAAAGGTGGGCTATCCATTGACAACTATTTTAACCATTTTGCAATCATGTGCTTTCACTTAATGTTATGGGCATACTAACAAGGATCAAGGGGCGATCTAGATGATTAACGAATCTTAATTGTATTCTTTCTCCCTCACTTCACCTAGGAGGTTAGTCTTTGACTCTAGTCTAGAGGGACCTCCTCTAAGGCCTTAGGGTTTTAGGAAGGACACTACTTGAGAGGCTTTGATTTAAGTAATGTGTCCATGATTATTCCATACTTTACCATTTTCCATCTTTCCCCTTATTCATCTCCATTCTTTGGGCTGGTAGTCATTGGTCACTGGGATCGGCACCCTTTCATCCCCATCCTTGAGTCTAGGACCAGAAAACTTTTCCCTAGAGGTTGATGTAGCTAAAAGAAAGATAAAAGCATATGAAAGTCACAATGAAAAATAATGAAAAGATGGCTGGAACATTTGATTAGCATGTGGGCGAAAGCCTAGCATGAGCTCTACCCCCCTCATTAGCCATCACCTAGTTCCTCAAGCACATGATGCTTCATCTATAAAAGGAACTCTTGTATTGTCCCAACCCTAATGAGCAATAAACTAACTCATCATAAAGGGGTAATGAGAAATCCCAAAAGCAAGCTTGGGCTCCTAAGTTATGACCCAAATCAAAGCAAATCATAAAGAAGTAAAAAGGTGCACTTAAGGGGTGGAAAAAGTAAGCTAAGGAAAGTGGTAACTCATGCCTCCACAATTGCTCTCTCCTTACATCTATACACTCAAGATGTCAAACCTCCATTAGTTGGCCACTTGGTTATGGCACATTTCCCTGAAGTCTTTCCCACTCTGCAACAACCATTTTCCACACACCTATGGATTGATGGGCTAAAATTACACATGTCACTTCCCCTTAGGGCCTGGAAACACCTAATAGGGTTATCCATGTAACCATTCCTAACATAAGGAGGTAACATGTTTACAAGACTTGATCTACTTAGACATTTGAAGGTGAACTTTGTGTGAAGTATTTCTATGACCGGGACATTAGTTATGGTCCACTATGATGCATTTATGGTTATTGTCCCTAATCATTAGTGATTTAACTTGATTTTTGAGTCAAGTTTTTTCAGTTAGTGTCATCGCAACAGTTGAGGCCTTTGGAGAGATGATTAACACTCCATTCAATAGCATACTAGAGGTCATTTTACCCATTCTAGAGAGCAGATATGACCTTGTTGGTGCAGTGTTGCCGACCCAAGCCAAAATATTGGGTGATATGATATGGTTTTGTTGAAATGTTAGTGTTGCAATGACTAGAATAGTTTTTCACAATTGAGAACTACTTCTATTGATGCAAACAGTTCCTTCTTTATACTTTAATCAACAAGTAGCTATACATGAAAAACTTCAACCATTATTTCTTCAACAAGAGCAGTAAATAGAGAGCACGGTAGACAATAAAAAATAAGAAACAAGAGACACCAAGATTAGGCTCACAGCCAGGGCAAAACCCACAAGGGGAAAACCCAAAATTATTTCCTTATGAGAGAGATTTTGTCCATCAAAGTTACATCAAAATGTTCCAATAAAACCAAATTACTCTTCAATGATAAATACCAGTCATAGTCTGTCAATGTAATGGGAAATATCAACTCCAAATTCCTTGTAATAGACTCGTCAATAAGGCCGAAGTTAGGGTCTATAATCACTGTAATAGAAGGTCGAGAATAGCACTATAGCTACCACAAAAGTATCAATGAACCATTCACAAGACCTCAACCACAAAGTCAGTTAAGAAATCTCGATTATAGTAGCAACATTTCAATTAGAAAAAATATCCAAATCTCTTAAGTTTTCGGCCTTCAAGGTGACATAAATTAGTAGCCCAAACATAAGTAAGATTGTCCAAGACTAATTCGGTCAACTTCAGTTCCAAGAATAAGGTAATGTTGATCAAAGAAACCCTTTCCTCTTCTTCGCATGTGTGTTGTATCTCCTCCAATTGCAAATCGAAATACTTGATGAATTGATTGGTTGAAAAGAGTGCCAATGAGCTCATATATATAGGCATCATGTGTGGGCTAATTAGCCCTAATGGGGCCAACATGTAAGTCTTATTGGAGCCAACTTGTAGGGCTTAGTTGGGCCGACTTGTAGGTGTCCACAAATTGATTTATTCTTCACGTTTGTAATGAAAATGCCGACCATAGCTACATTATTTTTCAACACTCCCTCTTAGCTAGGGAGGTAGTTTTTCATTCTCTCTCAAGATCAATCTTCCCGACCAATTCATAGGTATCACGGCCCAGAGCCTAAGGAAAAGAACACAATCCAAGTTTCTCTCTGTCAAAACTAATCATAAGGAAAGATACATAGCATCCATCTCACAGCATCTCCCCAACCACAAGGTCTTATGGCACATAGCCTAAGCTAGGAACCAACAAAATATCTCCCGAACCACAAGGTCTCACGGCACACAGCCTATAGGAGTAGTCATTAATATATCTCCCAGACAACAATGTCTCACAACACACAGCCTACAAGAGGAATCACGAATACATCTCTCGGACAACAATGTCTCACAGCGCACGGCCTACAGGAGGAATCATCAATACATCTCTCGGGCAACAATGTCTCACGGCACACAGCCTACAGGAGGAATCATCAACACATCTCCCAGACAACAATGTCTCACGACACACAACCTACAGAAGGAATGGTCAATAATATGATGTTATGTAATCAATGCTCCCTTATCAAGGAGATTCTTGGTCATTCCAGCAACCAGTTCATCATCAAAGATTTAGCCATGATGGATCTCAAATATTTCAACAAACATTTAGTTGTTCATCCAACTTCAGTCGGGGCTTCTCTTAGAAGCAAATATCAACAACCATAGTAGAATCCAACAGACCATAATCGAATAATAAGTGGCTTCTCGCAGAAGCAGGTATCAACAGCCATAGTAGAATCCAACAGGCCATAATTGAAACCCCCAGATAATAAGTGGCTTCTCACATGAGCAGGCATCAATAGCCATAAAATAATCCAGCATACCATAATCAAATCCCCCAGATAATAAGAGACTTCAGCAGAAATAAACATCATCAAATATATCAACGAACCAATCAGATAATCAACCAAGTCAATATCAGAGTCTTGCATCTTCTTCAAATCATTCATCGGGGAGATGTCGATGGACCTGCAGTCCATTGTGCCAAAGATATCACCAGGCTCATACATTTACAAAAGCAACTCCCTCTTACACAAAAATTGTTAATTTTAGTTAACAATGATATGTTTTATGCTTAGCACAATTACTTCAATGTTCCTTTAGCAGCCCAATGACAATTTCCAATTTAGATTTCCAATAGCAACTACATAAACCATTAATAACATTGACAGTAAAAGTAGATAGAACATGAAACAAAAACGCAAGAGACAAGCCAAGACAAGAGGACACTAGATTTGGCGGATGCCAGGGAAAATCCCCAATGTGGGGAAAACCCTTTGATCAATTCTTCTTATTATCATATCAAATGTTCAGCAAAGAGAGAGAGAGTACAAAAGTCAAATTGACTTGCCAAATTCAAAGTCAAAACTGCCCTGTCAATTCTGCAGTCAAACTTCAGCCCTACCCAGAAGTCAAATATAGTCAACACAACATTCAAATTCTCCTTTGAAACTCAGTCAAAGGTAGTCAAACTCAGCCTCCAGCAACAGTGAAAGTCAATCCAAAACAATCATAAAATCGACGGTCAAAACTTGGTCAACCTATAGTCAAACAAGTCTACGATCAACGCAAGTCAAAGTCCTCCTTTTGCCTTGATCCTTGTGCCCAAAAATGCGGCATACTGAGATAGAAACTCGCCCTGAAAAACAAAGTCAAAGTCAACACTGGTCAAACTACAAAAATTTCTAAGATTTTCGGCACCACAATTTGGTCCTGTAATTCGACCTCCTTGTGTCACATGTGGGAGAGAGAGAGAGAGAGAATGCCCAATGTTGTACGAACCAAAGAGAGAAGGAGAGAGAATGTGTGAGTGATGATGATACCAAATGAGGTGAGAGGTCACTTGTATTTATACAATTCGTTAAGGGTAAAGAGTCACGTCCATTGGGCTTCATGAGCCTACATGATGATGTGGCCGATCTGAACAATTTGCACATGTGTGGGCATAAATTCAAAAACACACCTCTTCTTATCCAAATTGGATGATCTTTATATCAATTTTGGTCCTCTTGAAAAGAGGAATTTAATGCAATCATCTTCATCAAATGAGTTGACCTAAGGTGGAATTTAGCCCTAGTTGCCAATTTTAACACTCCCTTTCATCTAGGGAGAATTCCACCTGCCAATCCATCCATCATCATCGATCACCATGCCATCCTAACGTCATGTACCATCTTTGAATCACATCTCATCTCTGCTCTGTTGAACACTGATATGAATAATGAAGAAGAATCGATCGAGAGTGAGTCACAAGACCTTACCACTCTCCACTGACAAAATTCAATCTAGAGGTAGAACCTCAATCAGACTTGATCCCAAATCAATTTGTTGAACACCATGCATCCTAGACATAGGGATTACTGCAGTGCACGATGCGTCCATTGGTAGTGCTATGGTCTGCAGTGCACGATGCGTCCATTGGTAGTGCTATGGTCCCTATCCACTTTTCCCAACTCACTTGCCAGATGAGAGGTACTTTCCATGAGTCCCGGACTACGTCGGTAGGATGTATGTTGGGGCATCAGCAGGAGAAGGTGAACCACTCATCCTACTCATATGCCATAGGAGAAGGTGAACTACTCATCCTATGCTCAAGTCAATCGCAAGGGAAGGTGAACCACTCACCCTACACACATGTCAGCCATCATGGGGTATCTCAGAGAAAGGTGAACCACTCACTCTGTACACAGTGCACCAACAGGGGAAGGTGAACCACTCACCCTGTGGTCGATCATAACTCCAAGAAGTACCCCAAGCCCCTAAGAACTCCCAGAGCTCAATGTCCAACTCAAGCAGGACCCTCATAAGAGGGTCTTTCCACGACTCCAAGTCTCTCTCGGAAGGCTAAGAATTTGACCTTCCCTAAGGGCTTCGTGAGGATGTCTGCGACCTACTCATCAGTCCTGATGTGTTGGAGCCTTATTGCTCCCTATTGTACCATATCCCGGATAAAGTGGTACTTGATATCAATGTGCTTGGAGCGGTCATGGAACACGAGATTCTCTGAAAGGCGTATCCCACTCTAGTTATCACAGAAGATCGCAGTGTTATCTAGCACGTGCTCAAATAGCTCATTGAGCTTCCTCAACCAAATAGCCTCACAACATGCCATACTAGCAGCAATGTATTCGGCCTCGTCGGTGCTTAAAGAAACCGATTTTTGCTTCCTGCTCATCCAAGATATTGACCCAGACCCCAATGAGAAGCAAAGTCCAAACGTGCTTTTACGACCCACCACACTGCCAGCCCAGTCGGCGTCAGTAATCCATGTAGCCTCAAATTCCCGGCAGTGTATCTTAGTCCATAGTTGATTGTGCCACGAAGATATCTCAAGAGATTCTTAACTGCAATCCAATGTATGTGATGAGGCTCGACCATAAATTGACTCAATGTATTCACAGCGAAGCATATGTCTGGACGAGAGTTTACCAAGAACATCAGGGCCCGCACAAGTTGTCGATACTAGGAAGGATTTGCCAATGCGAACTCGGCAACACTTCCACATAACTTCCTGAAGTTGAGTCCCATAGGAGTAGACACAGACTTGCAATCCACCATCCCACATCTCTCGAGCAACTTTACAATGCATTTTCCTTGAGAAAGGAAAATCTCACCTGACTTTTGCCAAACCTTCAGGCCTAGGAAGTAGTGCATCAGACCTAGGTCCTTCATCTCGATCTCGGAAGCCAACTCCCTCTTGCATCGATAGATAAGAGGGTCTACATCTGTCAGTAAGAGATCATCTACATAAAGGACCATGATGAAAGGCATGTCCTTTTCAACCTTGAATTATAGGTTGGGATCAGCTTCGCTCCTTGTAAATCCCAACTCATAAGATAGTTAACAATCCTCTCATACAAAGCCCTAGGGGCTTGCTTCAACCCATAGAGGGCTTTCTTCAACCTGCACACATGTGTCCTTCGATCTTGTACTTCGAATCCTGGAGGTTGTTCCACATAGACTTCCTCCTTAAGCGAGCCATGCAAGAAGGCAATCTTAACATCCATTTGGTGTAGGCTCCATCCTTGAGAAGCAACAAGAGAAATAATAGATCAAATAGTGGTGTATCAAGCAATATAGTCCGCTCCTTCCTTTTGAAAGAAGCCTCGAGCAATGAACTTGGCCTTATATTTTTCAGCACTCCCATCAGCTCCATGTTTAATTTTGTATAGCCATTTAGAAGTGACCATAGGCTTGTCCTTGGGTCTAGGAACCACATCCCAGACATCATTCTTCATGATTGATTCGTACTCCTCATTCATCGCATCCTTCCATACTTGGTGCTTTACGGCTTCTTCGAACGTACATGGCTCAGATTGAACAATAATACTCATAGCAGCTAAGTACCCTTGATACATGTTCGACTTCTTACTTTCACGGAATGTCCCTCTTGGAGCAATATGTCTTTCAGCATCTTCGAGAGTATCTTTGAGTCACAAAGGTCTTTTCCTTGAGGTAGAAGGATCACCGAGAGGTGGATTAATGGGATCCATCAGGCCTTCAACATCGAGCACCGACTCATCTATTGGAGGTTCATCCTGTCTTCTTACAATATCATCCTTGTCCTTCCTAGGGATAGGGAGATCTTTGGCTTTTCCAAGGGCAGAATCTTCATCGAAAGTGACATCATGGCTTATTTCCACTTCTCTTTGACCAGGCATAGATTCTATATGCCTTTGAATTTTCACTGTAGCCCACAAATGTACCTTTTTTCCCAAATGTTTCTAACTTGTTTCTAATCTCTTTAGGCACATGAAAATATACGGGGCAACCAAATATTCTAAAATGAGAAACATCAGGTTTCTTACCAGTGAAAACTTCTTCGAGTGTTTTGAAATCCAACGCTGATGCGGGTTCCTATTTTGAACAGACACTACAGTGTTGGAAGCTTCTCCCCATAAGAACTTCGGTAGGCCTTGGTCATGGAGCATGGCACAGGTGGCTTCTATGATTGTTTGATGTTTCCTTTCAGCAACTCCATTTTGCTCAGGAGTGTATGGAGTGGTGGTCTCCCTCTTAATGTCAACCTCTCTGCAAAATTCATTGAATTCATTTGATTCATATTCGGTTCCATTATCAATCCTTAATATTTTGATCTTCTTCCTGATTTGATTTTCCACCAAGGCTTTGAAAGAACGGAACCATTTGAAAACTTCATCATTCTTCTTCAAGAAGTAGATCCATGTTTTGCAAGAGAAGTCATCCACAAAAATTGCATAATATAAGTTTCCTCCCAATGATGTTACGGGAAACATACCAGATAGATCAGAAAGGACCAATTGAAAAATGTTGGTATTTTGACTTTGACTTGAAGGGAATGGTCCCCTTGTAATTTTCTCCGTTGCACAACCCTGACAAACACCTTTATGATTCATGTTGAACTCGAGCATACCTGTGACCATCTTCCTTACCCCAAGTAAGGCTTTGTAATGAAGGTGAGCAAATCTTCGATGCCATAATTCAGATTGAAGAGAAGTATCACAAGTCAAGGCTCCCAAAGGACTTCCTCCAACTTGATAGAGACCTTCAACACTAAATCCAAGTGTAAATGCATCTTTAGGGTTTCTTTGCCAAATACGTACCTTTCCATAAATGAATGCTACCTTGAAGCCTTTATCTTCCATTGCAGAAATAGACACTAGGTTCTTCTTCAAGTCAGGCACATACAATACTTCTTGTAGATGAATGGTTTGACCTTGATTCAAGTGAAGACTGACAATCCCTATCCCTTTCACAAGGTAGGTGGCATTGTCTCCAAGTATGATCTCCAAATTAGTCTTCTTTTCAACCAAATTTGAGAGGGCCTCTTTGTACCCAGTGAAGTGCCTTGAGGCTCCACTATCAACCAACCAATGATCCAAAGTGTCCAGAGAAGAGGCATAGTGAGGGCGGAAATAAGATAAAATTCCTTGTGTTTTTCTAAAACATTACTTTCCTCATACCTGGAATTTCTCGTCTTTTTTGGAGGTTGACCATTACTATATCGCGCAGCGGGAGCATTTCTCTTTCCTTTATTGTTGAATTAGTTGTTCCTTTGATTGCCATTGCCTTTGTGGTTGTTGTTGTTGTTGTCGTCATCCCGAGGAGTATATTTCTTGTGAGGACATTCTTTAGCATAGTGGCCAAACCTATTGCAATTGTAGCACCTTCCTTTTCTTCCATCTTTGAATCCTTGCTTGAATCCTTGACCTTGTCTTTTTGAACCAGCATGAGCAGAGAAAGCAGTAAGTTCATTTCCATTTGGTGGATGCCAGAGAAAAACCCCAATGTCGGGAAAACCCTTTGCTCAATTCTTCTTATTATTATATCAAATGTTCAGCAGAGAGAGAGAGAGTAGAAAATTCAAATTGACTTGCCAAATTCAAAGTCAAAACTACCTTGTCAATTCTGCAGTCAATTGCAATCAAACTTCAGCCCTAACTAGAAGTCAAAGATGGTCAACGCAGCATTCAAACTTCTCCTTTTAAGCTCGGCCAAAGTTAGTCAAACTCGGCCTCCAGCAATGATAAAAGTCAGCCCAAAACAATCATAAATTTGCGGTCAAACATGCCTGCAGTCAACGCAAATCAAAGTCCTCCTTTTGCCTCGGTTCCAGTGCCCAAAAATGCAACCTACTAAGACAAAAATCCACCCTAAAAATCAAAGTCAAAGGATGCTCCAAAAGTCAAAGTCAACGTTGGTCAAACTACATAAATTTCTGATATTTTCGGCCCTGTAATTGGACCTACTTGTGCCACACATGGGGGAGAGAGAGAGAGAATTCCCAATGTTGTACAAACCAATGAGAGGAAAGAGAATGTGTGAGTGATGATGATACCAGGTGAGGTGAGAGGCTGCTTGTATTTACTATTTATACAATTCTTTGAGGGTGAAGAGTCACGTCCATTGGGCTTCATGAGCCTACATGATGATGTGGCTGACCTTAACAATGTGTGGGCATAAATTCAAAAACACACTTCTGCTTGTCCAAATTTTGGTCCTCTCGAAAAGAGAAATTTAATGCAATCATCATCTTCATCAAATGAGCTATCCCAAGGTGGAATTTGGCCCTAGTTACCAATTTTAACAAAAATTCTCTTCGTTCTTTTAATCAAATTGTTCTCGACTAAGTACAGGGCCTATCACAAGTCTTCTTGTCATATTGTTCTTCCGTCAACGATTGCCACATCTTGGCAATCTCCATTATGTACCTGCAAACTTCACTAGGAAGCTATGGAAGAACAAGAACAACCAAACAAGCAAAGAGACTCATAATGAAATAATTAATAGAAGCAATCAAGATAATACCTAGCTTTTGAGAGTGTGTCAACTCCCCCTTGATCTTAGCCTTCTCAAATCGAGTCAATCACATCATCAAGGAGTCACGTCATCAAGGAATCTACATCATCATTATGAAGTTCTCACCATCAACAAAGAGTTCACGGAATCCAAATCATCAAGTAGTACATATCATCATCATCAAGGAGTCTATATTATCATCGAGTCCATATCTTCATCATCATCAAGTAATCTAGTCTAATTCATCATCAACAAGTTTATGTTATCAACAAGTTCATGTCATCAACAAGTCATCATCATAAAGAAATCTAGTCCAATTCATCATCAACGAGTCCATGTTATCAACAAGTCCACATTATCATCATCATCAATGAGTATCAACAAGGAGTACTTATTATCAACAAAGAATACACATCGCCGACATCACAGAGTACACATCATTCATCATTAAGGAGTCCATATCAACAATATCACCATCAATGAGTCCTCATCATCTTTATCATCATCAAGAGTTCCACATCATTAGTAACGATTTAAAAATAAAGCAAAGCACAAAATACTTATCTTTTCAGTTCATGACAGCTCCCTCTAAAGTCAACATTCCTTTGCATGTTTTGTCTCCATATTGCAACAAGGTTCTGATTCATCTTTCAATCATCAATATGAATTTATCGGCTAGAAACTTCAACATCATGGTCCTTACAATTTCCCATTTCCATCATGCTCATCATCATCTTGCTTTCTTCATTGTGTATCTGCATTTTTTATTGACAAGTACAACCAAGCAAAATATACAAAAACAAGAGCATGATGTCAATTCTGTCAATTTAGGATTTTCATGATTTCTCAGAAGTGTGCTTCTAGGGTTTTGGTTACAAACCCTAGATATCTCATAATCTAACCCTTATTAGGGTTTTTACTTTCAGGGGAAACATCTAGCCCTAGGGTTTTTACTTTCAATCCCTAGGATTCATTTTTACTTCAATCCTTGCTAAGGTTTTACCACACACCCTAGATTCTTTCTGAAAACCCTAGAGATCATGAGCTAGAGCTTCATAAGAGGGAACAGTCAGATAGAATTAGGGTTTTCATTTTTCTAGGGTTTTTCCAATCCAAGTTCTATCTAGGGTTTATGAACCCTAGATGCCAAAACTCTAAAAAATGTAAAGTCTACAAACCCTAAATTCTTGCCATGCAAAGTATGTTGCAAACCCTAATGCATTTCATCTCAGGATCTAATATGCATCATGCCATTATTATCTCTAGTAATTATGCAGATCCTTTATCCAGTACGAGTTGGACACACATATAACAATCATACATACCTCATAGACAAAGACCACATACCTTTGTCTTCCATGATTACCGGAAGTTGCTTCATTCAAACTGTATTTTGTTTCAAAGCATTATGTCCTTCATTTCTAACCATGGCTTTATGTCACAATATGCCTTCTTCATGCTTTCGAAGGATTACTATCATTGTTGAACTTAGCAAGCCATTGCTTGATATACTTCTCATTTTCCAAAAGAGATCATTGCTACTTCTGTCAAATCAGCAGCTTCCTTTTTCTTTAGACTTGGTTATGCATATAAAAATTGAATTATAGTCGAATACACAAGGTTTATTACTGAACCACTATATCAACCATAAGTCATTATGGAGATAGAGCCTCAGTATAATAACAAGATTACTGAAAATTCCAAGGTGTGAGACATCCACTAAATGCAGGATAAATTGAGATTACCTCTCACATATGCGAGACAATTTACATCGCAGTCACATTGTAATATATGCATGTTGACGCACTGTAATTTGAGGCACAAATTCATGAAGCGATTTTAAATGTGTATATATTGAGTCCACCATCGCAATGTCTCTTATTTTATGAGCCATGGGATCGAGCCAAGATATATTATATTTCCCACTGAACTGCGAGTGAGTTACAGGTGCGTGTTTATGTTCATGGCACTTAACAAGCCATACAATCCTCAAACCATATATATTTACAACTAAGCTTCTCTGATTTAGTGATTCCAGGACACTCTTATATATTATTCGCATTACAAGCCATAATATTGTTGTCACAAAAGAATTATATCTGATGCCATGTAATTAAGTTGCAATGCTTGTCAGAATTTAAACTGAGTCATTGAATATGCAAGCCACTATGCGAGTAGTGTGATTCATAGATGTAACAATTTATACCAAAACATAGCAGATGTATAGTGTGTTTCAAAAAGCAAACCATTGATCCATTGTGAGTCGATGTTCAGGGTGTCCAACAAACCAAATTTGAGCCTTATGCGAGAAAATACGATCACTATAACAGTCTTTTATAATGCAATAATGCCATTGAGCTTCATTGTGATGCGAAACATTTGTCATGAATGAGCGAGCCCCAAAATGAAGCAAAGTGCGAGTTGTATCAAGATTGAGCCATTGTTTATTGCTTTGAGCCTTAGCAAAAAAAACCCCAGACGTTGATTCAAAATCCAATTGAGTGTTTTTCAGCCTTTCTTTTTCCAAACCTCGCTTTGATACCATGTTGAAATTCTAGTGTTGCAATGACTAGAATAGTTTTTCACAATTGATAACTACTTCTATTGATGCAAAAAATTCCTTCTTTATAATTTAATCAACAAGTAGCTATACATGAAAAACTTCAACCATTATTTCTTCAAAAAGAGTCGTAAATAGAGAGCATAGTAGACAATAAACAATAAGAGACGAGAGACAAAGATTAGGCTCACATCCAGGGCAAAACTCACAAGGAGAAAACCCTAAATTATTTCCTTGTGAGAGAGAGATTTTGTCCATCAAAGTTACATCAAAATGTTCCAATAAATCCAAATTACTCTTCAATGAGAAATATTAATCATAGTCTGTCAATGTAATGAGAAAGATCAACTCCAAATTCCTTGTAATAGACTGCTCAATAAGGCCGAAGTTAGGGCCTACAATCACTGTAATAGAAGGCAGAGAATAGCACTGTAGCTACCACAGAAGTATCAACGAACCATTCATAGGAACTTGACAGTTAAGAAATCTCGATTAAAGTAGCAACAATTTCAATCAACGAAATATCCAAACCTATGAAGTTTTCGGCCTTCAAGGTGACATAAATTAGTAGCCCAAACAAAAGTAAGAATTCCCAAGACTAATTCAGTCAACTTCAATTCCAAGAATAAGGTCAAAGCAGATCAAAGAAACCGTTTCCTCTTCTTTGCACGTGTGGTGTATCTCCTCCAATTGCAAATCAAAATACTCGATGAATTGGTTGGTTGAAAAGAGTGCCAACGAGCTCATATATATATGCATCATGTGTGGGCTAATTAGCCCTAATGGGGCCGACATGCAGGTCTTCTTGGAGCCGACTTGTAGGGCTTAGTTGGGGCGAATTGTAGGTGTCCTCAAATTGATTTCTTCTTCATATTTGCAATGAAAAATGCCGACCATAGCTACATTATTTTTTAATAGGTTTCACATGGTACTTGACACTCCAAGGTACCCCTAGATGCTGAACACTATGTCAAGAAGGCTTGGTGTTAGACTTACAAACAATGTGCCCAAATGGACCCATAACACCCCCCAAGTCGGCCTAGACACTGTTTGATGGGTGTTGCTTGTTCCAAAGCCCGAATGATGACGGTTATCTTTAAGATGATATGGGAGGGCTTCCATATCACTCTTTGACCCCAACAACTGACTATATTGGCACCACATCACCCCTCTAGCCATTTAGATACTGATGCAGGGCCCCTTGGTGATGATGTCTTGGTATGGAGGCACTTTGGAGGAGTACCCATAGACATGGAGCTACTTTTTGGAGAATGGAACACTCATTAGCCTATTTGTCACTTGTGGCATTTGGAGGTCCTTCTCAGGATGACGTCATAGTGGAGGCGGCTTTTTCTCCCACATGTATAGGCTCTTATGGAATTATTTGTTATGTTTTTGAGTTATTGAGGTTGGCTTGTAACCTCACACTTGTGAAATACTCAAAGTAAACTTGTAATTACGGTTTTTTCTTCTACTTTTGTAAAAATAAGTATGGTAAGCCTCATATAAATAGAGACTCCCCTTATTTCTTTTCATCAAAACACATTTTACCACTCTTCCCTTCCAAAGTGTGTACATTAATCCTTTTTTGCTACTTGGGCAAAATGTGATCTTTTTAGTGGTGTGAATTCTCCTGGAAATGGTCTTTTGTATTGAGATGGTCTTTATCTTCTAGATTTTGCATATTGTATTTGTGCTACTAGGGTTTCTATTTTGTGTCATGACTAAATGCTAATATCATTATGAAATTTTGCTCCATTATATTATGCAAAATTGTTCTCTTGAAAACTATAAGGAAACTTCGATTATGCATTCCTAACATTTAATTTCTCCCCTCACAAGGAAAATAGATAGGGTTTTAAAAGTGGATGCCCTATTCATCCCTACCTACTCCATCAAAACCTTTCCATGGAATTTCAGCCCCTAGAAGACTCAATTAAGACCATTTAGGATAAGGCACAATCATTATTGCGCTGATCGTCCAGAAAATCCATTAAATTTCCTCTTATTTTCCTTGTTCCTAGATGTTTAAGGTTCACTACTAGGGTTTTAGGGAAGAATGTTTGCATAAACGTGAATTTGTGTTGGATGTTTGTGGCTAATAAAGTAGAAATTGCATCAATAAATCACATAAAAGCAAAATCTAGCATTGTCCACAGTTAAATCCTTTCTTACTAGGGATGTCGTCATAATAATTTGTTGCTTATGCATACTTTTTAGCCATATTACTCCATTGGTACCCTAACCCTAGGTGTTTATTGGAAGGCCTTTATTCCCTTTTGTTGATTATCCTTGATAGGAATTTTCCTTTATTGTTATATGACATTGTGCACCTTACCATTGTAAATCATTTAAACCCTAACTTATAACAGTCATATCTTTGATCTAGAAATTTGAGTACTTGAACTATGGCATAGAATATATAGGCCTTTCTAGGCTTTGTCGATGTTCTATCCCATATTATAGACCTCTTACATATCACCTTGAGACATAGTAGTTATTTATCCTTTAGGTGAGTTAGGAAAATCTCCCTTGTGGTCAAATACCACTAAAGAGCAGGAGAAAGGTTACTGAGGTGACGATGGCAACCCTTTCTATTGTTGCCATAAGGTATGGTTCCACATAATGGGGCTTTGCACTAGGCCTACTAGATTTTGTGGCGACAAGTCCCATGTACCTCAACTATGCAGAAGAATGAGTTCAATTCTTTTGAGTTCAAAACTACCTATGTAGCTCCACTTGTTCATAATCATATATCAATACTTCTCCTTCTCGACTTTCAACATGCACCTAGTAGTTTTGTTCTTAAGTAGGAAGGTTATCCAATGATTTTTTCCACTAGTTCAAGCACTCCATTTCAAGGTTACCAAGGTTGTTGTATGAGGCCATGCTCCCAAGCCAAAACTACAAGCAAGAGAACATAGGGAGCACCCATGAGACCACACTCCCTATCATTGTCCAAGCAACCTACTCCCTCACATGCTTTTTCAAACTCCCTACGCTACCCAAGCTTCCACCATGCCCATCAATCCCACTCATGTACACCTATGGAAATTATGAAAAGGTATTCTTTTTTTTAAAAGGTACGGCCCTTGGGTTGGTTTAGGATTTAGGGCAAACAGAAGGGGGAAATAAAAACACTTCACCCTCACTATTTTCCTCGTTTCCTTCATCTTTGTTTGTACTTGAGTTTAGAATAGGTAGCTTGGAAGTGGATGAAGATGAACACACTTATGGAAGCATGTGACAAAACTTGAGAGCAGGATTGGGGGTGGAACCACTATATTTTTATATAGGTATGGTTGTCAACAAGAAAAAACATACATCAATTCATTTACCCATGTGAAGATGCATCTTTGTGGGGTATTAGAGAAAGATAATAATAAAGACGCCATTGGAATCTCAATTTTCCCCAGGGTATCATAGGAAGAGAGAAAATTACATCAAAAGATAAAGGAAGTCGTATAAAGAAAGCATAGTAAACAACAAAAGGATCAATATGACACATCATCTAAAATTGGTAGCACCACATCAATATCCCCTCATGCTAATGGAACCATAGGAAATGCAAAGGGTACATCTAGAAGATCAATAACAAATTTCCTTGATATTAGTGGTAGGGATAAGGTGGATGCAAAACTGGTACAACTTCTCTATGTATATGGTATGCCATTCAATATTCTTTACTTCCCCCTATTGGCATGATATGGCTTGAGCCATCCACAAATCTCCCCACGGATGCAAGAGCCCGAAGTATGAGAAAGCTAACATTGTGTTACTAAATAGGGTAAGAGCAAATATCCAAAGAGCTTTGTCACAAATTACAAATGTGTTATTAGATAGGGGGTATCCATATCTTTGATGGTAGGATAAATGTTAGAAACAAACTTTCGATAAATGTTCTTAGTGTTTCTGTAATATCCCCAAAGGGAAATAACCAGTAATAAACAGAAAATTGCCAGACAGATATAGAAAATACAATGCTAAACCAGATCACTGAACAATTGCAGATAGGATTCCAGAAAACTGAGCCATTTTATTAATCTGAAAGTACATAGAGAGGAGTACAAGAAAATCAGAGTAAGTGCACCTATCCTTGCCCTAGGCAAGTGGAGACCCTCTCAGACAGAATAATGGCTGCAACAAGGACAGCGTCCTAGTTGCTCTGAAGACTGAAGACTGGAAAACAGCTGATCTCAACTCCAACCCCTCACCATGGAAAACGTTGTCTCTGCTAGTGACAGCGCAAAAACAGATGAAGCACTAGGCACCAAAACCTCCAGACAGATAGATCAGCTACTGAATGCTAGGAAAACGCTGTTGAGCCCTCTCACACCAGCCTGCTCCTCAGATCAGCGTCCTACCTGGTGGATCTGCCTCCTGAATGCTCAGATCTGCTGGATCTGAAGCCTCCAATCAGATCTGCGTCCTATCCCTCCTGATCTGCGTCCTCCTAGATCGATCGCCTATCAAACCTTCGCATCTATGCCGGATCCGACAATATCATTTCGTATCTCGCACCTCCAAGGCCGGGACTGACATATCTCTTCGCATCTAAAGCAGATCTCGCCAATATCTCCTCGCATCTCGCAATCTCCCCAAGCCGGATCTATGTTATACCTTCGCATCTCGCAACATACAAAACTAGATCTCGCAATATCGCCGCATCTACCCTCTCCAAGGCCGGGAACCTTGAATGGCCTTCGCATCTCTCCACCTCCTCTCGTAACCGGATCGCCTCACTTAAAGCTGGAGAGGCGTCCTTCTTCCTCCTAGATGTCATGTTTCATTTTGTATCTGATCGCGCCCTCCCCGGAACAGCCGTCCTCACTTCCTCCCCAGGCCGACGCCACCACAGAACCGAAACAGTCAGCCCTTCCTCCTCCGAATCGCGCAGCCACAAGAGGGCTTTCTCCTCCTCAGATTTGCTTCAGAAACTGCTGCTGCTTTGCTACTGGAACTGAAAAGTGTACTCAGAACAAACCTTACTAGGGCGGGTACTCGAAGTCCCCCGAAGCTAAGGGTGAAACCAGAAAAACCTTACCAGGGCAGGCACTCGAAGTCCCCCGAGGCTAAGGGTGAGATCTCCGACCGGAGACACTCGTGCACTAAACAGTGCTGCAGACCGACTAAACAACCGGCGTGCTGAAGCAGACAAAAGTCTAGCTCTCAATATCAATATCAAAATATGCATGTCCAAATGAGGTGAGAACCCCTCCTTTTATAATGCTAAACTCTCTCCAAAACCTTAACTGCGTCCTTCACCTTGCAGTTACCCTTGGGTCAGCGTGAGGCCTCCCATCATATATGTGTGGACCCCCAAGGCCCCCTCTTTAAGTTATAACGTTAATCAACTAGGAAAACACTTTATTTTATAAAGTGAGGTGACTAAAGTGAGGTGACCCCTCTTATTTCTCACTTTATTTATTATTTCCAACTAAAGCGGCAAAATTAAACAAAAAATGAAATATTCCAATTAGCAAGGCTAATTGGGAATATTACAGTCTCCCCCGGCAAAACATTGCTTGTCCTCAAGCAACTGAAGTGATGGATGCTGTAAAGTCTGCTCGCTCTCCCAAGTGGCATCCTCATCCGGAAAAAATTGCTTGTTCTCAAGCAATGCTTGAACAAGCCTACTCTCTAGCTGATGCTCCCTGCCGATACTGCAAAATGTGCCTGGGTCCCACTGAAACCTCTCTGTCTCCTGCATCACCATGATATGAAGGGATATCTCAATGCCAGGATCCCAAACTGGCCTCTCATGGTACCAGCCAATCAATAGTCCTCCCGGATCCCATCGCCACTGTGGCCAATAATCGCCCAAGTCCCATGACTCGGACTGCTCACTGCCTCCGGCTATGACTAAAGACCATGACTGCTGCTGCTCTGCATCTATGAATGTGTAAGTTGTCCCATCGACTGTGTACCAGCTCATCATCTCTCTCCACTCAAGGCATGAAGTGAGGAACATCTCTCTCATGTGGATCCTCCATCCCCAAGCAATCATCCAACCAAAATGAGCCACCTCCCAACAAGGGAACTCCTGAAAATCTCCTTCCACCTCAAGCTCTGGTAATGAAGGTGGGCTGAGAATATGAACTTGGCAAGCATCATAGCTTACCCCATGCTGTCCTTCTCTCCACTCATGGAAAGTGTAGAGTCTATGCTGATCCTGGGCTGCCAAATCATTGCCCTCCAATGGCAAAGTGAAAAACAATCCACCATAGAAGGTTCCTCCATCAATGAAGAACAAACTGGCCCAAAATAAACCATCCCTGAAGAATATGACATGGTCATCATGGATCACCCTAGTGAGATGTTTGCTGAAGGTTCTACATGAGGATACATAGTGCAAACAATATCTCACAAGGATACAACGCAGTCTCATCCACTGCAACCTCAGAAAATCACATGGCAAGCAATGTACAAGCTCCATCACATCTACTAATGGATAGTAAATAGCTGAATATGTCAACAACATAGGTCCAAACACTTGCCCATGGCTGTACAATGGATGAATATCAATCTCATGGCCCACATCAAAAGAGAACGCATATATAGTAGTGGTGGCCATGCCTCCTCCCATGCTCCTATTAGAACATGTAGTGCAGAATTCGTGAGAATTTTTCCCACTCACGAACACATCCAGCTCATGTGTCTCCCTCATAATCAAGCCTCCCATACAACTCTGATCATATGCTGGAAGTAAGATGGTACATGGATCCATAAATGAGTCCTCCATAGTGTTTTGGCATGCTATGAAGAAGAATGAACCATGTGCTGCAAGAAGATAATCCTCCTTATGATTGGAAACCCAAGTCAAGAAGAATATGCCATAAGTGTCTCTATCATCATTACCTCCTCTTTGTGCAACAAATATGAAGTGATCCTGGGACCTGTGTGTTATAGATCCACCATATCTCTGCTGCGTACACTCCATCCATAATGTTCTGCTCCAAGGTGATAACGCTGGGGGCTCATGCAAATAAGCTCCTGTCACTACAAGACTCTGTTCTTTGACATGCTCCCTGTCAAAGACTCCTCTAATACTGCGGCGACAAGTGTGGAATACTCCCCAAGATGGAAGTGCTCCCCCGTCATCATCAAAGATCAAGGAGATAGTGCCATCCCCTCCTCCTGTGACATCATGCAAGGTGTGGGAGCAAATCTGCCCTTGCTCTCCTAGAAACAAACCAAGCAACCAAACAATCTGCTGCCTCCCCATACTCCCATCATACAACTCATGTGATGAAGACATAACGAGTATCATAGCAACACCATGCATACGTACTCCATGCTGCTCAAAGATGCAAGTATCCAGCTGTAATATCCCCAAAGGGAAATAACCAGTAATAAACAGAAAATTGCCATACAGATATAGAAAATACAATGCTAAACCAGATCACTGAACAATTGCACATAGGATTCCAGAAAACTGAGCCATTTTATTAATCTGAAAGTACATAGAGAGGAGTACAAGAAAACCAGAGTAAGTGCACCTATCCTTGCCCTAGGCAAGTAGAGACCCTCTCAGACAGAATAATGGCTGCAACAAGGACAGCGTCCTAGCTGCTCTGAAGACTGAAGACTGGAAAACAGCTGATCTCAACTCCAAAACCCTCACCAATGGAAAACGCTGTCTCTGCTAGTGACAGCGCAGAAACATATGAAGCACTAGGCACCAAAACCTCCAGACAGATAGATCAGCTACTGAATGCTAGGAAAACGCTGTTGAGCCCTCTCACACAAGCCTGCTCCTCAGATCAACGTCCTACCTGGTGGATCTGCCTCCTGACTGCTCAGATCTGCTGGATCTGAAGCCTCCAATCAGATCTGCGTCCTATCCCTCCTGATCTGCGTCCTCCTAGATCAGATCTGCTACCAAACCTTCAGATCTATGCTGGATCTGACAATATCTCTTCAGATCTGCAGCCTCCAAGGCTGGATCTGATGTTATCTTTTCAGATCTAGGCTAGATCTGCCAATATCTCCTCAGATCTGCAATCTCCCCAGCTGGATCTAGTGCTATACCTTCAGATCTGCAACATACAAAACTAGATCTGCAAATATCTGCTCAGATCTACCCTCTCCAAGGCTGGATCTATCAATGGCCTTCAGATCTGCGTCCTCCTCTTCAGAACTGGACAGCGTCCTCTCTCCCACAGCTGATCTGCGTCCTTCCTCCTCCTGGACAGCGTTTTTCCTGCTCAGATCTGGACTGCGTCCTCCTTGGAACAACGTCCTCACTCTCCTAGGCTGTTCAGCGTCCTCTCTCCTGCAGAAACAGCGTCCTTCCTCCTCTGAACTGCGCAGCCACAAGAGGGCTTCTTCCTCTCCAGATCTGCACAAGAAACTGCTGCTACTTTGCTACTGAAACTGAAAGGTGTACTCAGAACAGAACCTTACTAGGGCGGGCACTCGAAGTCCCCCGAAGCTAAGGGTGAAACCAGAAATAACCTTACCAGGGCAGGCACTCGAAGTCCCCCGAGGCTAAGGGTGAGATCTCCGACCGAAGACACTCGTGCACTAAACAGTGCTGCAGACCGACTAAACAACCGGCGTGCTGAAGCAGACAAAAGTCTAGCTCTCAATATCAATATCAAAATATGCCTACCCAAATGAGGTGAGAACCCCTCCTTTTATAATGCTAAACTCCCTCCAAAACCTTAACTGCGTCCTTCACCTTGCAGTTACCCTTGGGTCAGCGTGAGGCCTCCCATCATATATGTGTGGACCCCCAAGGCCCCCTCTTTAAGTTATAACGTTAATCAACTAGGAAAACACTTTATTTTATAAAGTGAGGTGACTAAAGTGAGGTGACCCCTCTTATTTCTCACTTTATTTATTATTTCCAACTAAAGCGGCAAAATTAAACAAAAATGAAATATTCCAATTAGCAAGGCTAATTGGGAATATTACAGTTTCAGTTATTAATGTGATGTTTCTTCACTGTGGGACTCTCATCAATTACTATGTTTGGTCAAAATATTTTAGACCAACTAAAAACCACTAATGATGTCGGTCCTTTTAATGTGATTCAAGTAATTACTAATAACGTAGCAAATTGCAAAGGAGCAAGAAAATTCATTAAGTGAGTGCATCATTGCATCTTTTGGTGGGTGTTTGGTGCACACATTGAACCTTTCGATGCATGATATTGTCAAGCATAGACAATATGGATAGATTAAAGACTTCTACAAGAGAGGGAATAAAATCATCAAATTTATCACCAAGCATACAAGGGCCCATTTATTTTATGACACTTACTCTAAGTTGTAGCTAATTAAGATTACAAAGACTAGAATTGGTAGTTATTTGCTCACCTTCAAGCGCCATTGGGGGTAGACAAGTTTTGGGAATTATCGTGATGATTGATGAGTGGGATGACTTGACTTTGATAGAGATTGTCCTAATGCAATGTGGGACATAGATTAGGCATTTTGTAAACATAACTCTTAGTCATGTTGGCAATTGACAGATAACCTATTTCATTCCATAAATTAATTGTCTACTTTATATTATATGGTTTCAAAATTCGTATGTTTGTAATTTCTATATGGTTGATGTTCAAATGACTAATCATTACTATATTACAAATAGCATTTCTAACTTCTTCATAACAAAGGATTCATCTACAAGTAGCACAAATATATAATAGTATATATATCATAAATTTGGCATTTTGCATGTTTTTTTGGAATATAAATGCATTATAATATAAATTAATCGTCTACTTTATATTATATGGTTTCAAAATTCGTATGTTTGTAATTTCTATATGGTTGATGTTCAAATGACTAATCATTACTATATTACAAATAGCATTTCTAACTTCTTCATAACAAAGGATTCATCTACAAGTAGCACAAATATATAATAGTATATATATCATAAATTTGGCATTTTGCATGTTTTTTTGGAATATAAATGCATTATAATATATAATAGTATATATATCATAAAAAACTCTCCCAAGACACTTTGCTCCTAGGGATTTTTAGGAAATAGTGTTTACCCACCCCTGCTCTCACACTCTAGCAACGTTGTTCCATTTTGTACATGAAAATGTTCCTACCAAGACCCGAACTACATAAAGCTCAAAAATTAATTTGAACATCGTTGGAAGGGGTGTCCTCTTGACAATGAAGAATCGATGAGACATAAATGCCCTTTATCTATTTTGTAGTTTAATACGCTTTTGTACTTTATCCTTGTCCCTTTCTAAATGACTTAGTCTAACTTGATCATGCAACCAATTTAATGTATTTTATCGGAGACTTGGCCAACTTTGCTCACTTTGAACAATTTTTTAATCTCTACATAGATGATACAATGAAGTGTACCAAGTGAAAATAGCAATTCTCTATTTACTTGCATACTTGTATCTTACTTGTTCTCTTGTGTGTGAGCCCTCGCAATTAGTCCAACAATACATCAATTTGTTTCATAAATTAGCAATCCAAACAGAGGTGAATGAATCAAACAGAGACTTAAGAATCAAATTTGTGGGTGCCATTATCTCTTATCCCATCACAAAGGATGTTGGAGTTTCAATTGTTCCTGCAGTGGCACAAAAACCATACAGCCTTCTATCTCCATAGCTTGCTTCTTACCATCTATATATTAAACCTAACTTCTTCTACCAACTAAATGCCTCTTACTTAATACATTTGAGAATGCAAACACAGATTTTGTTGTCCACTCTCTGCAGCATCCTCTTCATGAATCACTATTGCAAAAACACATGTTATGTTACTGTACTTTCAGTCCCCAACTTTGTGTTGTCCATCTACAGTCCAATTGTCTCCTACCTTTATTTACTGGCTGAGAGATTCTCTACTTTTTAGCTGCGATCAACAGTCCCTATTGTTCCTGCAGTGGTACAGAAACTTTACAACATTCTATCTTCATAGCTTCCTTCTATCTTTGCATTAACCCCAACTTCTTCAACCAACTAAATGCCTTATACATAATACACTTGGGAATGCAAACACAATTTTATTTTCCACTCTACTATATATCAAATCCATACTCTCCAGCATCCTCATGATGAATCACTATTGCAAACACACATGTTATGTAACTGTACTTACTGTCCCCAACTTTGTGCTGTCTATCTACCAGTCCAAGCGTCTCCTGCCATCTATGACTGGCTGGGACATTCTCTACTTTTTAGCTGTGATCAACATTCTCAATTGTTCCTACAGTTGTATCCTACTGTATTAGTCCATAGGCAGAGGTGGTCTCTAGTCATCTGTTATGAGTGCCAAAATCATTGTTTATAAATCACATGTCCAGTCTGCAGCCTTGGATGTTACCAATCTCTGATATTTCCTATGCTCTTAAATGAATTGGATAAGATTGATGCCTTATAGTAAAGCTCTGGGATTGTAGAGAGCACTCTGGTGAGACGTCTGATAACCCCCTTCATTCTCTGCTTTTCAAATACAATATTTCAGCAAGTCCAAGATGGACTGTATATACATGGTCCAAGTGTCCAGAACGAGTCATACAATTATCAAGCACAACCTAGCGTTACCCCTTTCTTCAAGAAACTAATCATAAGCATACAATGGCTTGGCAGTTCTTTCATGATGCTCAGCTAATATAAATGTTTGTTTTGTTCATGTTACATATTCTTCACCGGTGGTTTTGACATATTCTCATAGGCCATTCTGAAAGGCCTTCAAGTAAAGTTTGTTCTGCCAACAGCATTTACTCAACCTGCAATTAATTTTAACAAAATATTTAGGCGCTTGACAAGGACACTTCTTTAACCATGACTAATAGGTACTTAAGAAAAGGGGATTGACAGGACGGGCCCTACATAACAGTGATTGTCATTCTTTCAGAGATGTTTGTGACCACCATTCGAATCCTCTTTTATCATATGGCCAATTGAGTCTCCCATGACTTCTACGTCTACCTTCTCATCATATACATCACTTGCAACAAAATTAATAATAACTACAGTGAGAAGAGGATGAACATGCAATGGTCTTTTGGATAAGTGCATAGATAACACAAACAAATAAATAATTCTACCCTTTCAATTCTCACCTGGCGATAGCCGTTACACAGTTGATGCCATTATTGAGTCACAAAGCAGGGAAACAATCAGAATATTTGGACAGGTGTACATCATTGCATGAATATTTCAATACGTCTCTGAACCAATTGCCCAATCTAAGCATAGTTTCTTGTTATTCAATGCCTTTAATTATTAGAAGGGGACGACTCATATGAAAATGAAAATCAATGTCATGACTTGTGCCCATTCCATGGCTCCATTGTCCCCGGCTAAATGTGACAAAAAGACAGGAGGCAGAGGATTACTGACGAACGTGTAATCCAGATCCAATCACAGTACCTTATAAGTACTAATAATTCAGTAGGGCAGAGGAGTGACTCCAAAGACAGATTCCTGTAATAAAATCCCCCTAATTCGACAAACTATTAAATGTATACAGTGAAAGGAAATTAGGAGAAACTCATGCCTACCTCAGTAAGTGTCGAGAAAAGAGTCATTAATGGCAGCAGCAAGCAATATATGCACTGTTACAGGATTCGTCGAACATGACGCATAAATTCCGCGAACCTCAAAAAAATGTTCAGTTTCGGCTCAAGTTCACTCAGGTCAGTTCGGGTCTCCTTTGATCTTTGCCGAGTACTTCAATCTCTTCCCGACTATTGCACCCACTGGGGATCTCTATTCTGTGCACTAAAATTGAGTTTGTGTTATCCTGATTTCTGACAATCGGTGACTTCTGTTTATTCTTGGATCCGGCGAGTCGGCCTCTGGGTTTCTGTGGCAAGGTTTCATGCTCTACCCAAGCTTCTTCAGATGGTGAGGTGATTGATGCCCATCCCCGTTTTGTTCTCAGCGAGAGCTTAAAGACAATGATCATTCTCAACGACCACTTGAACAGAATGATCTGATGTGGCTGTTTTCCCGCGCGAGGAAAAGCAACACTTGTACCTTCAATACTTCTAATATTTTTATTTTTTTACGCCGAAGGCGTTATCTTTGCTAGAGTGGGGTTGGGTGACACTGTTCACCCCACCCAATCACAACCTTTTCTCATCGCCCTTCTCACGAATCATATTCCGACATGTGTTTAAACTTTTTAAGGTGTTTTAAAACTCGAGAATCATACTCTGACATGCGTTGAAACTGTTTTAAGGTGTTTTACAGCAAGGTCAGGGTTCCAACCTGAGACATCCTTTCCCTTTCTTGCCAGGGTTTCTTGCTTTTGTTCTGTTTTTAGTGTTATTCTTTTTTGTCACTGGTTTTCTTGTTTGTGCAGAGATGCAATCCAACGGAGCGCATAGAGGTCGCAGGATCGAGTTCCGTGAGCCCGACGTCTTCTTATCATCCGAGCTCGGCGCCTTTCTACCAGCCCAGTCCTGCGTCTTCGTCTTTCGCGAGCCGGGCTTCGTCATCGTTCGAGCACGGTGGAGCAGGGGCGGCGAACTCTTTGATCGGCGTCTTCTTCGAGCAGACTGATTCACAGCGGGGGCTCGATCAACGCGCCGGAGTCAGCGTCTGCATTTCAAAACTGTTGCAGGAAAGAAACAATCAAGGGAACACCATGGGTTTCAAGCCGGGCGGCTACTTCAGTTGCAGTCTGTACGAAATCGAACGAAACCCTAGTGGAAATGCTCGAAGACTAGATTTAGTGTGCGCTTGAATCGGACCCTCCCACCGAGGTAAAGTAAAAGCAAAACCCCTAAGAGCTTATGATCTTGCTCTGAAGAGTTGCATATGGTCATGATTTCTTTGTATTGAATGTGTTAACAGAATCCTAAACCCCCGGGCACCATCTCCTGGGAGATCGAAGATATGCTGGGCAATCAGGGACAACCAGACACTGACACCAACACAAATGCATCTGCCAGCCTCCGCGCCTCTATTACATCTGCAAAGGGGAAATCTGCACGGGGGAGGAAAAAAATATTTTAATGTTTCTGAAGCAACGGCGGGAGTAGCAGCAGAAGTGCCTCATGCTCACCTTTCTCCTCAGCAGATTGAAGGTAATGCAGCGGTAGAAGCTGTTTCTGGTCCTCTTCCTCCACCTCAGAGCGAAGGAGGTGATGTAGCAGCAGCAGTTGGGGATGTGGCTTCTGGATACCTTGCTCCTCCTCAGATGGATGATGGTGCTGTGGCAGAAGTGGCTTCTGGTCACCTTCCTCCTGAGACACAAGCTGATGTAGCAGCAGCGGTGGCTGAAGCGGCTTCTGGTACCTTTCTCTTCCTCAGACAGAAGATGATTGCAGTCTGTTGCTGAACGTGGATTGGGCAGAGGCAGAGGCAGCGGCAAAGGTAGGGGTAGAAGCGAAAGCGAAAGCGAAAGCGGAGGCGAAGGCGAAAGCGAAGGCGAGGGCCTCTATCATGGCTCCAAGGTTGCCTTGAGCAAATTCTGTGCCCACTTCAGTAGTGGGGTCACCTCCAGTTTCGAAGTCTGAGAACACCAACATTAAGGAATGCAACTGGGAGCAAAGTACCCATCTCACAACATAAATATATAGCTCCTATCTCTAACAAAAAATCATCTCCAGCCGGCAGTAGGAGCACACCATCTGTTTTGGGGCCTTTGCATATCTCTCAAAGCTCGTCAGGAAACTCTGCAAAACAACAATACTAGCAAAGGCCACAATGGTCAGTCTCCCTCAATCGACAACAATTCCTTTTTACCTATAGTCCGTATGTGCAGCAGCAAACGGTACAACAATCGCAGTTTTCACCTCAATCTGCTCATCGAGTATCAACACTCCATCAGAAACAGCAAATGCAGGGTCAAATTCCCCACAAACATCTTTCAGTAATCCTCCTCTGCGTCAACAGCAGGAACAACAACAAATACAACGAGGATCATCAACATCATCCAATTCTGGGACATTGTTGCTTGCCTCTCCAACATTAACGTTGGGTGGTAGCCCCACAAAGATTAATCCTGTTAGATCTCTTGGAGTCAATTTACATGCAAAGTATAGGTAGCCCACATGCAATTCTACCTTCTCAATATAAGTAATCCCTCATGGTGTTATCCCTGTCCAGTTTATGGGTTCGAATCTTCACATTGATTATCTAGATATGGCAGATAATAATTTGCAAGGTGAAATACCCTCAAGCATAGGGCAGAGCAATAATTTGAGCTCCATTGACCTGTCCAGGAATAGATTGATTAGTAAAATTCCTCCAGAATTGGGGCAACTCTCCAATCTCCAGCTACTCAATCTCTCTTCCAATACAAGTACTTTATCTAAAGGTCTGATTTTGAGCTTACTTCTACATATGGTATACGTCAGATTGTTCTATATCGCTCCTTAAAACGAAAGGAGAGCACAAAATGGATAAATTCAAAATGCAAAACAAAAAACAGATATTCCCAAATGGAAGCGGAACCGAACAAGCCACATAAAAATACCTAGTTATGAGAAAGAGACTTTGTTAATCTGTAAACTGAAAGCTTTGGTCTTTGTACGGGAGAGGTGAGCTACAAGGTTCAAATTACAATTACCATTGGTAATTGAAATGGATATTTGTAATTGTTGATTCAAAAATGAATCAAAAGAATATGTATTTAAAAGACAAAACTCCATTTCCTCTTTCCTCTTCTCATGGAAACCTTAGAAACTGAATTTAAATTTTACAATTTGCCAAGTTAGCCGTACGTACTGTTATTCAGAGATAGTGAAGTAGTTAGAAACAAAATAACGATGTTACAAAACAAAAATTGAAACCGCGTGTATATATATGATCGAAAAAGACTGCAAGATATCAAGTTATGCACATATTTTTTGTTCATTCTAAAGCCTCTAAGCTGTACAAAATGCCAAAGAATCATCTGGCTAGAGAATATCGAACTCCGGAATTTCTGTGGAGTAGTTGAAGAACAAAAGAAGAAATTCTCTGGAATTGTCGAAGAACAAAAAGATAAACAGATGCCGGGAAGACGCTCAACTCTTTAAAGCTTCTGATATGATGAAAAAAAACAAGTGTGTTTGCCCTTGTTTTAGGGCAAATAGAGAGCGAAACAGAAGTAGTATTAGAAGGATAAATACACAACCACAGGCCGGATCAGAAAATTCAAAAACATTTGAACATAAATTTGCCAATAGATTGCAAAATTTTCAGTTCTGGCAAACTTACAAGTACAGTGCAAATCATCCCACAAAATGCCCCTAAATTCTGCTCAAATCGAAAGTAGTGAAGTGAAACCCTCGATATACTGAAATAATCTCACGCGAATCGATGAAACTGGGAACCGTCTTTCCGGAACAATACTTCCGACACTTGGCTCTTCTGGTTAGTCGGGTATGTTCTATAATTGTTTTTGTTTGTTTAAGAGGTAGTATTTTTTTTTGGATATAAAGATATCGGTTAACTGTCCAGAACTCAGATTTTTATTCACAAAAAAGTTTTGAAGTATGTTCTATAATTATTTTTGTTGGCTTAAGAGCTAGTGTTTTTTGGATTTTTGGATATAAGGAAATCGGATAACCACTCCAGATATAAGTAGCACCGATATAATTATAAGTAGTCAGGTTTTCTTTGAATAACAAAGATGACTCAATATGTATTTATAAATAGTAGCAAGGGATGACTATCTCAATATAAATTTGGTTTTTTACCATTAAATTATTATAGATTTTTCTATTTTTTTTAATTTTCACTATTAAATAGATTAATTGATTTTATTTCCCAATAATTAAAAGTAAGAGTAGTCAAATGATACACTTTAAATATTAAATTATTATATTCTTATATATGAATGGAGTAAAAGCTTTAAAATGTTTGTATTTATAAAGTGTGTAAAAAATATATATTTAAAATATATATATATATATATATATATTTAAAAATATTAAAAAATGGTTTTTATTGGCTTGGAAGAAAAAAATATATAGAACACTAACAACATATCCTAGGCAACACGCACATTTGTTTTTGTTTCTCCAACCATATAAAATAAAACATCAATTTTAATTAATATTTAATATTTAATAATTGATATTTTTTTTTTGGATTTCAATCTTCAAATTAATCATCGATCATAATTAATACTTATTAGTTTCAATTTCTATAGATATTCAATCCTTCACTTTAGTTAATATAATTTATCAATAATAAATATAATAAATGATCAAATTTATTTGATAGTTAATACTTTTACACCATTGTTATTTTGTGGTACAAGAAAAATATATTTACACTACATATTTATAAAATTATAAGCAGTACCTACCAAATTTTACCATGTCTACTCCTTATGGAACGACACCACTGATAGTGTTTAAATACAACAATTAACTTTTTATTTCAATAAGCAGATGTGCAGCTTAGATGGATCATCTTGCTCCAACCGAATGTTCTGGAGATCTGTTGATCAGTTTTTTTAATATAAAAATCGATGACACACCTGGCAAAGATGGTAGCGAATGACCTTTCTTATACTAACGGATGCCCAAAAGACTGTTGAACAAAACGTTTTTAACTCAATACCATATATACTGAGACCAATATATAAATACCATATTAGGTTGCATAAGCAGATCATATGATGCAGTTGGTTCAACTCTTTAATTAGGGTTTTAGTCTATATTCAGAAATCCTCTCAAGAGCTCTTAGGAATAGGGTTTACAAATTAATAAACCAAAACTTGGGGTCCCTCTTGTCTAAGCCCGGGTGCAGCCCACCCGAACAATTCATCCAGGGAGAGTCGCTACTCTTCCTCATTCTCCAGCCAAAGCCTTCTTTGCAGCACAACCAACTCGCTGTAGAAATAGAGGTGTTAACTAGCAGAAATTTGCTTGATAAATAGAGGTGTTAACCTTTGCTTGACAAATTGTCTTTACACAGTGAAAAAATATACTTTAATTTCCATGGAATTTCACATAGAGTAGCCAAATTTGGCAAGAGATGCTTCTCAGCCTAATAGCCAAATTTGAGACACGCTTCTGAGCCTATTGTTATATTCAAATGAGCATCTCTTTCTCAAGTTTTTTTTTTTCTCATTATTGGCAAGGAGCTCCATGATTTTGTTTATTTGATCCAATGTATGAGGGAGTGCATGAATCCATTTTGTATGCTTCTTGAGTGCAAAGGGTTTCCTTTCCTTCATTTTATCTCTTCATATTTGTCATTTGTTGATTTTTATCCCACCTTGGTACTTTCTCCACTTCTCAAATGTCATATAGTAAAGCATATGATGAGAAAGGAGCACGAAGAGGAAGGATACCATCATTACTATCCCATTATTCTGAGAGAATTGTGTTAGTGTTACTTTATGCTAGTGTAACTTTCTTTTTAAATTTAACCTCCTATTGAATTCTTTAAAAGATATATACAAACTAAAATTTCCATATATTTCACTTAATTATTGTTTTCGACATTCTCTACTCCCCGGCGTTACTTTGCACCTCCTGGTGCAAATGCTAGTTTTAACCAATTAGTTAGAATTTAGGATAGTTATAATATTGAAAAACGATTCTGGCCCACCAATAGATAACAAAACAAGATGGTATAAGACTCGACTTTGTATAAATATTCTTTGGGTGTTTTATTTCTCTAAAGGTGGTTGTCTCCATTATATGAGATTTAATATAATATTTAATAGGAATTAAACTCTGCATAATCCAATTATCAAATTGGAATAAATATATTATATATAATTGGAAATTGAATTTGTTTCGAGTAGTTGGGAGGAATTATTGTTATCCATTTTAAGTGGATTCAATTCCTTCAAATGATATGTTAAATTTCCATGAAATTATGCAACTACTAGATGAATAACTGAAAATTGAACCTTCGCATTAAACTTGCCGCACGAAATTTGGTGTAGTGGTAGGTTCCACTAACTGTCGGTACTCTTGTCGAAACTGCACATGTGAACAGTTTCAAGTTTTAATTGCCGTCGGAATGAACGGGTTCTGAAAGGCATTGGTTCGTTGTAATATATGTCACGGTTATCAATAACATGTGACCACTCCAATTGGGGCCGTCGGCAGGTAAAACCCCCCCCCCCCCCCCCCAAAACATGCCTTTCAATACAAGATATAAAGATGCAGAGCACTTATAAGGTAAGAATCGCTTGATAGCGGAGTTGGTTGAAGTCTTTGCGAGTGCACCTGGAGATCACGGGGTTGAACCCCCCAGACCCCAACATAATTTTGGTTAACCATAAAGGGGACACATGGCAACCTCCGGGTTGGCCACATGTCACCCATCCATAGGGCCATCAAATCAACATACAACCAAATCCGACGATCTTGAATGTGCCACGTGGCGAATCATCATAATCTTAGAGAAAATAGAATATTCTGAGAATATTCCCCTTTTTGCTTACTGTACTTGCATGCTAACTGGGCATCCCAATCAACCCTATCACAAAAATTTTAGTTGTTGGGAAATCAATCATAACACGATATCTCCCTCATACGACATTGGTTTTTCTAACCATTCACAGCGCCGGAATCAGAATGACGAGATCTACCCGATCGTTTAGGTTCAGTACAATTTTGAGCAAAATTCATGAACTCCTGATCAGGCATGGGGGTGACTAGCTGAAGTGAGACTTAGCTCAGCCAATATATGGTCGGGTGGAACATAGGAGTCCCATCTCCAGTTGGTTTTTACATTCAGTAATGAATAGTTCATTTATCTGGTATTTGGTATGCAAATATACTAGTTTATGTATGGATTTTATTGTTATTGTATCCACTGTATTTCAGTTATTAATATGTTGGTTATGAGCATGTATTCAATCAGTGATGATGTATGACTCTATTCATGCTTTTGCCTGTAAATGAATATCCCATGTATCTATGGTAAAATTGATTGTATGATAGTTTATGATGTAGGGGAGCAATGCTTCTTAGCCATTCTTAGATTAGACTTCTTTGTTTAAATTTGTGGTTTATACCTGTAGATGATATGTTTGTGACATGTTTGACAAAATGTCTGACATGGCTAGGTGGGGTCGGATGAGTTCTAGTTGATGTGATTGCTTCCATATGTTTTTTTTAATGTTAGTTACCCTCTCCTAAAGTTATAGGAAGTTTTGGGCAGTGACCTAGGCTCAGGGGCTGAAAATGTGGCACAAATCTTGGAGCTACAACGGGAAAATTTGTTGTTTGGGCCTTAGCCACTACCTTGACAAGGCTAGCCCGCGGCTATAGACCCTATAACCACTCCCTTGCCCTTACAAATCCACGGCTAAGCGTCAAAGGGCCTAAAAATCAATCTCCCCTCAAGGAACAGGGCCCTGGAAGGTTGGGTTACCTCCTGGGGATGTTAATGATGTAGTGTAAGGTGTGTTTTTGGTGTTTCCATCGATTCCACTTCCTTAAGGTCATCTGGGAGGTTGAATCTCATATTAGTAGCCTCTTGTCACATGTTAACCCTATTGGCCGGTTACTTGGGTAGATGTGGGAAGAGGGTGTTACAAAGTGGTATCAGAGCATAATTCAACTTTCAGACTTGATGGGTGGTGTGTTGGTCATGCTTTTATATTGATTGCTTATGTGTTTGCATACCTATGTTGTATGTGTTTGTTGCACATGCGTTGTGTTGGCCATGGTGGCAGCGATGTTGCCATGGATGTGGTTGTGGTGTCATTGTCAACATGCGGCCATGTGTGTATGACTGATTGTATGTTGTTCTTGTTATGTATTGTGCGTGCGCACTTGTTTACTTAGGGCTACATATTGTATGTGCATCACTTGTGCATGCTAGGCCATGTTTTGGTCAAGCTTGTGTAGTGTCCATGTATGCTTGCTTGAGTGATGTTATGTGTTGAACGTGCATTGGTCGTTCATGCTGGGTTACATTAAATAATGTTTTGTTTCATTCAAGTTTGTGGTTGTGTGTGGTCAAGCTTGCATCGGGGTGCATTTGGTATGCTTATGCATGGATTATGGGACCCCAATTAGAATTGTAATTATGCACTAGTATAACATGTGTTACAAGTTTATATGTTGATTATGATTATATCTATACATGTATCACACTCATTGGTTGATCTTGCAGGAAGTATCCTCCCTAAATTACACTAAGGTACATTTGTTTATTTATGAATTGGTTTATTCGACATAGTGTACATTGCAGGAAGAATTCAAAGATGAATAACAGAATGGTAGACTATAGAGATTCTCCATACGAGTCATATGAGCAGCATGGTATTGGACATTCACTAGAATTGGGAGACACACTGAGAAGTCTAAAGGAAGAAATAAGGAGTTGCAAGGGAGACAATGATAGACTTATACAGGCACAGGAAAAACAAGCATAGGTTAATGTAACCATCCTTCAAATTTTGTCAGATTTGTAGAAACAGGGGCCACTTAGGATCAACTGTGGGTAGGAGGATGGGACCAATGGAGCATATGGCAGTAGGTCTCCCGGTCGTGACAGGTATGATAGGGATGACACGGTTAAAGATGGAAAATTGTTGGACACCCCAGATAGGAGAGGTGATAGACACAAGTATCATTCTAGTTCTGGTTCAGATAGACATCATTATAGTCATCGATGTCATCCTTACAAGAGTAATGACAAGGGATATTTTCCAGAATAGTTTGAAAAGGAAAAACCAACTACATTTGATGGAGAGATGAAAAAACCACAGGATGTCGAGGTATGGTTGCTTGGCTTGAAGAATTTTTTCAGATTGCATGATTACTCAAAAAATATGAAAGCTAGGATAGCTACATTCAGCCTTAGAGGTAGAGCAGACATTTGGTGGGAATATGTGAAGAATGTCAGACATATTTCTGGGGAGGATTTGACTCGGAGTGAGTTCGAAAGGATATTCCAAAAGAAGTATCTATCAGAGAGATACTACGATGACAGGGCAAAGTAGTTTTATGAGTTGAAGATGGGTTCCATGACATATGAGGAATATACTAGCAGGTTCTTGTAGTTACTGAGGTATGTGCCTTACCTCAAGGAGGAGAAGGCCAAGGTTCAAAGATTTATTAGTGGGTTGTCGATTGCATTCGGAGATAGGATTGAGTTTGATGAGCCCATATCATTGGAGGAGGCCATTCATAAACTCAAGCATTGTTATGAACAATCAGCACAGATCAGAAACTAAGCCAGATTGGAGAGGCAATGATAAGAACAAAGGAAAATGGGACAAGAAGCGAGCAGGGCCTCAAGACACAAGTAACAAGGAGAATGTTGCACCACCGAAGAAGTTCAACACATCTGGTAGAGGACAGAGATTTCGATCAGAGGAGCAGAATAAGAATGAGAATAGGGAGCCAGTGAGGTGTTGGAATTGTGGAGGAGACCTTCGTAGGAGGGATAGTCCACAATATCATGGTGGTAGGCCACAAATATACAATGCGCAATTGGCATAGACAGTGGGAGATGTTGGGCATATCATTCCTTGAATCTATGTAGTCGTGGACAACATGCAAGCAGATCGCCAGGCTTCTATCATTTAGATGGACGGTAAGCTTTATGATCAAGTTGTTTCTATTTTGATTGACCTTGGATCTAACTATAGTTATATTAATCCTAATTTGGTGGATAAGTGTGGTTTGAGTAAGGAAATGCATGTAGAATATTGGTTAGTGCAGTTAGCCACATATACGAAGAGAAGAGTTCACCATTGAGTAAGAGCTTGCGCATTTGAGCTAAACGGTATGGCTACAACAACGCACTTGAACATATTGCCATTGGGATCATATAATATGCTATTGGGTATGGATTGGTTATATCTTCACAGGACCAAGGTAGATTGCTATGAAAAATCTATTGAATGTGTGGATGACAATGGGGAGCCAAGAGTATTGCAAGGAAATAAAAAATCCACATCAGTAGGATGGTAACAGCTATGCAGGCCAAGTGCAGTCGTAGGAAAGGGTGTGTATTATTTGTAGTCCATATCTTCAGTGACAAAGGTAAAGAAGTTGAGGATGAAAATGTGTTGAACGGGTATCCAGTGTTGCAATAGTTTTAGGATTTGTTTCCATCAGAGATTTCAGAGTTGCCACCGCACAAGGAAGTAGACTTTTCTATTGAGTTCGTGCTAGGGGAAGCTCTAGCATCAAAAGCACCTTACATGATGAGTAAACCAGAGTTAGTAGAGTTGAAATTGTAGTTGAAGGAAATGTTGGACAAAGGGTACATTAGGCCAAGTGTATCGCCATGGGGCGTGCCGGTGTTTTTCGTAAAGAAGAAATTTAGCACCTCTTAGACTATGCATTGACTACAGGCAACTAAACAAAGTGACCATCAAGAATAGGTACCCAATACCGAGGATTGATGATTTATTCGATCAGCTGAAGGGAGCAACAATGTTCTCTAAGATCGACCTGAGATCAAGATATCATCAGGTACGCATCAAGGAGCAAGATATCTACAAGACCACATCCATGACCAGGTACGGGCATTATGAGTTTGTTGTAGTTCCATTCAGTTTGACTAAGGCCCCAACTACATTTATGTGTTTGATGAACAATGTGTTGTGTCCTTACTTGGACAAGTTTGTGATTGTTTTCATTGATGATATATTGGTGTATTCTAAAAATGAGGAAGAGTATGTTGAACATTTGGCAGTAGTATTGAGGTTGTTTAGAGAGCATTAGTTGTATATTAAGCTCAACAAATGTAGCTTCTTCCAGACTGAGGTTCACTACTTGGGACATGTTGTCTCCAAGGAGGGAATTGTAGTAGATTCAGAAAGATAAGGGCCATCGTATAGTGGGTAGCTCCTAAAAGCGTAGATGAGGTGAGATCATCCATGGGACTGGAAGGTTACTACAGCAAGTTCATCAGGAACTTCTCACATATCGCTTATCTGATTACATCATTACAGAGAAAAGGTAAGAAGTTTGACTGGACATAGGAGTGTGAGGCCAGTTTTGAGCAGCTCAAGCAATTTTTGACACATGCTCCAGTGTTAAAGATTGCAAATCTGGATAAGGAGTTTGTAGTGTGTATAGATGCTTGTAAGAAAGGGCTTGGTGGAGTCCTTATGCAGGATGGACAGGTGGTATGCTATGAGTCGTGAAAGCTAAATGAACATGAGCATAACTACCTGACACATGATCTCTAGCTAGCAGCGATCATTCACGCATTGAAGATGTGGAGGCACTATCATCTTGGCAGGTAGTTTGTACTTATGAGTGATCACATTGGGTTGAGGTACTTGTTTGACCAACTGAATTTGGATGCAAAGTAGGAAAGATGGTTGGCTGCGATCAGTGAGTTTGACTTCGAGATCAGTTATATCAAGGGAAAGGAGAACAGGGTCGCAGATGCTCTTAGCAGGAAGGTGGAGGTTAATCACTTAGCAGCGATGACCTCCTATGTGACAGACTTATAGGATAGGATCTTGCAGGCAGGTCAGCTGGATCACAGGTACATGGATATTTTGCACAGGTTGCAGCAGAGTACAGGTACATGTGTTGGCATAGGTACATGTATAGGTGTTGGTATAGGTATAGGTGTTGCTACAGGTACAGGTGTTGGCACATGTACAAGTAAAAGTACAAGTGGTACAAGCACATGTGTACAGGATTTGGATTACCATCTCACGGAAGATGGATTGGTCAGATTCCGAGACAGGTATATGTTCCAAACAACAGTGAGCTCAAGAAGGTAACCTTGAGGGAATTTTACGTGAAACCATATTTGGGTCACCCAGGCTACTAAAAGACTTTGACTGCAATGAAGAGATTCTACTATTGGCTGAATCTAAAGAGGGACATAGTAGATTTTGTGGCCGATGTTTGGATTTTCATATGGTTAAGGCAAAGTGCAAGCATCCAGGTGGATTGCTACAACCAATTATGATTCCGGAGTGGAAATGGGAGGTTATTTCCATGGATTTCATCACAGTTTTTCCTAAGATAGCTAGACAACATGATTCTATTATGGTTGTTATGGATAGGTTAATGAAGGTTTCACATCTCATACCGGTGAAGGTGATGTAGCACAGGTATTTATCAGAGACATAGTCAGATTGCATGGTGTCCCAAAGAAGATTGTGTCTGACATGGATGCAAATTTCACTTCTAGGTTTTTGAAGGAGTTGTTTGCAAGTTTGGGCACCGAGTTGGCCTTCAACATGGCTTATCATCCGCAGACAGATGGACAGACCGAGAGGGTCAACAGGATATTAGAGGATATGTTGAGGATTTATGTGATGCATCAACAACGCAAGTGGGAAGGGTATCTTCCACCAATAGAGTTTGCCTACAATGACATATATCATGAGTCGTTGAGGATGAGTCCATTTGAGGCATTGAATGGGTAGAGTTGCAACACTCCTATAAGTTGGAGTGATCCAGTTAACATGATACTAAATGGACCAAAGATGTTGGCAAACACGGAACAAGAAATGCAGGTGATCAATAAAAACTTGAAAGCAGCGCAAGATAGGCAGAAGAGTTATGAAGATAGGAACAAGTTGTTCAAGGAGTTTTAGGTTGGGGATTATGTGTACTTGTGTATCAATCCCAAGAATATCTCCTTCCGGATTGGATCACGTGTCAAGCTGGCACCAAGGTTTTGTGGACCCTTCAGGATCATTGAGAGGATCATACCAGTGGCCTATAGACTTTCACTGCCTTCCACAAGAAATTCCATGATGTTTTTCATATATAGTTTCTTAAGAAATATGTTAAATATGTTGATCATGTTATTTACTAGTTTGTATTGCAGGTGGAAGTAGAAGGAGAGTTATAGTCGGAACCGTAGTGCATTTTGCAGAAAAAGACGCTCATGCTCCGGAATCGAGCAATAGAGAAAGTTAAAGTGTAATGGAAGCACTTTGGGCCTAATGAAGCTACATGGGAGATGGTGGATCAGATGCGGGCTATGTTTGCCCATTGAGGCAAATCAGTTTCAATGTGATGCTAGTTTTTGTTTAGCATGTGTTTTGGCGATGTTTGGTATATGTTTTGATGTGATTGTTGGATGTATGTACATATGTATATGGATGTAAATGCCGCAATGAGCTATGTGATAAATCTCCAATAAGCGGCATGGTGTGATGTCATTATAGTGTCATGTTGTTATGATTTCATGATGGTTTGCTTTTCAGCAGGGTGATCATTGTAAATACTGCATCAAGCTATGTTATAAAGCTCCATGGGAAGTATGGTTTGCTTTTCAACGGTATTGCTAAAGTATATGTGCGATTGAACACCGAGGACAGTGTCCCCCAAGGGGGAGGGTTCTGTAACAACCCTCGTGAAAAAATCATGTAATAAAGTTAAAATAATAACCATGGTTGATGGGACACATATTCCAAGCTGAATGTTGGGAAAAACATCCTAGGGGGTGTTCATTTGGTCTATTATGGCTAAGGAAATTGGAAAAGGCTATGGCTAAGGCATTAAGGAGGAAAAATGTATTTTTGACACATTTATTTATGAAAATAATGGAAATTAGGAGAAAAGGGAGGTAAAAGGTCACAGGTTGCATGTGAGGAGGAAATTGAAGGAAAATAATGGAAAATGAGGAAAATAGAGGTTTTTCTATAAAAAGGCTTATGAGGATCAATTGGTAACCTTTTGTTAGGGAATTTTTGGTGCTCTCTCATTATTATCTCTCTCTCTCTCTCTCTCTCTCTCTCTCTCTCTCTCGTATTCTTGGATACTTAGAGTTTTCTTGGAGCACTCTTGGAGAGTGTGGATACTTGGTGATTTGGAGCAAGAAGGCAAAGGAAGAGCAAGAAAGTCCAGGTGGACATTGGGATCAACATTTACAGTGGGATTTGATTGTAGGTATCGAGTTACATGTATTTTTTCCTCATTGGTTTTTGCATGCACGGTGTATGCATGTGGATTGCCTAGCCTTGCCATTTCCTGGACAACCATGGTATTGTGGGTTTATTTCCATTGATTGTTTTCTGGTTGGTTCTCATGATTCCTTTAGTTGTTGGGTTGAGTTATTAGTTCCTGGATCCTTGGTTGGACAAACGCTCTGGAGCCCGATAGACAGTTGTTGGGTTGAGTTACTAGTCCTAGAGACTTGGTTGCACAAATTCTCTAGAGCCCTAGGTGGGTTGAGTTACTAGTTCTGGAGTCGTGGTTGGACAAACACTTTGGAGCCCGGGAACAACTGGGGTTGAGTTACTATTCCTGGAGGCTTGGTTGGAACAAGTACTCTGGAGCCCTAGAGCATCTTGGATAGAGACCAATCTGTGATGGTGGTGATGTCCAACCGTGAGGTGGAATCATTGGTTGCAGGTTGAGGTGGTTTGGCCTCTCAAAGCCCTGGATTGATTGTGATTGATGTGTTTGATTAAGTCCCACATTCATGCTTGGAATATGGCACGGGGGTGATTGGCTGAAGTGAGACTTGGCTTGGCCAATCTATGGTCAGGTGGAACGTGGGAGTCCCGTCTCTGGTTGGTTTTTACATCCAATAATGAAGAGCTCATTTCTATGGTATTCGGTATGTAAATATACTAGTTTATGTATGCATTTTATTGCTATTGTATCCACTATATTTTTGTTATTAATATGTTGGTTATGAGCATGTATTCGATCAGTGATGACGTATGGCTCTATTCATGTTTTTGTCTGTAAATGAATATCCCATGTATCTATGGTGTAATTGATTGTATGATAGCTTATGATGTATGGGAGCAATGATTCTTAGCTATTCTTAGATAAGAAAGAGACCCTTTGTTTAAATCTATTGTTTATACCTGTAGATTCTATGTTTGTGACATGTTTGACGAAATTCCTGTCATGGATGGGTCAGTTCGGATGAGTTCTAGTTGATGTTATTGCTTCCGTATGTTTGTTTTAGTGTTATTTACCCTCTCCTGAAGTTACAGGAAGTTATGGGCAATGACTTTGGCTCAAGGGTCGAAAATGTGGCACAAATCTCGGAGCTACAATTGGAAAATTTGTTGTTTGGGCCTTAGCTACTACCTTGACAAGGTTGTTCCGTGGCTATAGATCCTATAGCCACTCCCTTTCCCTTACAAGCCCGCGACTAAGCCTCAAAGGGTCTAAAAATCACCCCCCCTTAGGGGTCAGGGCCCTAGAAGGTTGGGTTACCTCCTAAGGATGTCAATGATGCAGTGTAAGGTGTGTTTTTGGTGTTTCCGTCGGTTCCACTTCCTTAAGGTCATCTAGAAGGTTGAATCTCATATTATTAGCCTCTCGTCACATGTTTACCCTGGTTGATTGGTTACTTGGGTAGAAATGGGAAGAGGGTGTTACACTAAATTAGGCTAGTTCAAATTTAGAACTCGAGTTCTGATAGCAACTTAACTGAGAGTGTTACTCGCTCTCCTTCCAATCATCACTAGAGTTGTTAACTTGTGCTCTCTTTAATCAACATAGCAAATCTAACTCGCTCTTCCTTCAATCAATATTGAAGACTAACTTGCTATAATTGAATTGCTAACTACCACCCTTCTGTAGTAAATTTGATGAAGACTCCTCTTAACTGAAGCTCCAACTCTACACATGCTAACTTGATGCTTATTCTAGTAAATTGGAAATAACTCATCATAACTAAAGTCTAATTCATGAGGACAATTTCAGGTCTTCACTAGCTAAGGAACAAGCCAAAAGACCTTGCTCGCTACATTTTCAAAATGTTGAACTCATATCCAATATATTGTTGTAGTGGCTTCGAACGTTGTTATCATACCCTTACATATGAGTTAGAGGGTTGGATATATATATAATCATTAATTCCAACAAATATACATTCATTTTATATAATAATAATAATAGTTGAATTTTAAGGTTACAACCAAGCAAGACACCAAATTGGTGTATAATATTGTCTTGTTTGTGGGACAATGGACCCATCTCCCCACAATGATTTGATTGTTAACGTTTACAGAGTATCCTCATGGGAAAATTGAGTGGTTGGAATAATGGGTTGTTATCCCCTCCACCCAATTTCAAAATCCCATAGGGTGGTATCTTATTGTGATAAGGCTCAAGGAGTAGAATCCCCCACCCTCGTGGAGTCTTGACTCTTGCTAAGTCATTAATCCCTGGTATATATATGGTTTATGGGCTATTAAATATACTCTTGGTCTTACAGTGGTAGTCACGAGGTTTGATCTTTGGCCTCGTCTAGGTTACTCCAAACGAGTTACCAATTTACTATACACACACACACACACACACACACACACACACACACACATGTGCGAGGTATACATACTCAACCTCCTTACAAGGGACTCATCTCTGCACAAGGTTATAATCAAGCTAGACACAAAATTGGTGTATGAGGCCCCCCTTGTTCATGGGACAAGGGACTTATTTCTACCCAATGATTCGACTCTCAAAGTTTACAAAGTTGCATATACTTTGCCCCCTTCTAGATTTCAACCTGTAACCTCTTATGAGGAAGCACATGTGTCTTAACCATTTGGTCCACTCAAGTTGTGTATGTATATATATAATTCCTTGAATTAATTCATTATAAACCATTAATGGTGATGGTTAAGGTCCACTCATATCAAAACTAATCTACCAAACCTTAAGAAGGTAAGATATTGCTTACCAAACCTTAAGAAGGTAAGATATTACTTGGAAGTCTTTAGAAATTTATTTTTATGCTTAAAAGGCATAAGAGAAGTATTCCAATATTACCATGATTTTTCTAAGTTAAAAGGTCAAGAAGATAGGTAATGTGAAAAATATTTTGAAACTTAGATTTAATCTCAATATATGTCAAACAATTTAAGAGAAAGTGTTTTTAACCTTCAACCCTCTTAGTGTTGTGACTGGCTATTTCATCCCAAGGGATTTTGGGAATTAACCAACACCTAATTTCATTATGGAGCTTATGAGTCAAGACAAAGAAATACTTTGATTTTCAGGATTTTGGTGGATCACCTTGTTATAATATATATATATATATATAGACACCCATGGGGTGTACAATAGTTGGTTTGTGTGGGGTTTAGTTCTTATCAAGTCATTGGTTCAAATTTCATGGGGAGGGGTTGAGAATGGGAACCACATGTCGAGGATAAAATGTATCCCAAAAGGCATCCAAGTTTGACAAAGTCTCGCACAATTCTGATGATAGCATCGCATAGGTGGTTAGATTGTTTTTCCATCCAACATCGAGGCTCACCCCAACCTCAACTTAACCTAGTTGACAAATATATATATGTGTGTGTGTGTGTGTAATAGTTTATAATGAAACCCAATAATCCTCGGTTGAGAGAGGGAGAGTACATTGTCTTAATCAAAGTTGTTGAGTGTTATGAATTATAAGTAATTGTTACATGATTAATTCTTTGCACTTAATATGGATTATTGGGTTTCATCATAAACTATTACACACAAACACATATAAATTATATATATATAATTTTTTTTCGTCAATTAGGTTAAGTTGAGGTTGGGATGAGCCTCAATGTTGGATGGAAAAACAATCTAACCACTTATGAGATGCTATCATTAGGACTGTGCAAGACTTTGTCAAACTTGGATGCCTTTTGGGATACCTTTTATCCTCGACATGTGGTTCCCATTCTCAACCCCTCCCCATGAAATTTGAACCAATGACTCGATAAGAAATAAACCCCACACAAACCAAATACTATACACCCCATGGGTGTATACACACACACACACACATCGAGAATGGCGAGGTTTGAAGGATTCATAGATCCATGGTATTAGAGCAACATATGTTGGTAAATGTTAAATACATTAAGTAATCATCCCATCCATCATGTGAGTCTTGACCCGACAACTAGCAGGTAAAGTTATACCAGAGCCAACTACAAGTCCTTCAAGTGGTTGTATTTTGTAGATAGTCCAACATGGATGAGGGAGGAAGACAGTAGCTACATAAATTCTTCGTCGAGGAGGAAGATGGAGGAGGAACTAGTGGAGCATGAGTTAGAGAGATCAAATCTAGAGGTAATCTTTAGACCTTGATCCGACTTTACTCCCTTATCTGATATCTGAGGTTTTCAATAAGGATCGCAGATGGGACCAAAGACTCTGAATGAAGAGCTCATTAAGGTGTCCATTCAAAATGAAAAGGTGGTGAATGAAGGTGGTTCTAGAGTGGTGTGACATCCTTGCACATAGCAAACCTTAAAAGTTGCATGTCTCCTATTGTAGATAGGAGGCTTCTTCTATGGTTAAGAGATCTAAGGAAGCGGGGGTTCAAATTGATGCCTTGGGAGCTGCAAAAGACAAAGGGGTGAAATTAAATAAGGGTATGGTGAAAATGGTAGTAATAAAAGATCTATCCATAGCAATCATTTCTAAAGCTCTAGAGAAGGCAATAGTAGGGATGTTTTGTGGGAAATTTGTCTGAGTAGAATCTCTTCGGGAATGGTTGATAGAAAAATGGAAGGTTATCTTAGGGTATTCCTTTTCCTCTTATATCCTAGCCATGGGGTGGATATGTTTTATGTTTCGCTCTTAAACAAAGAAGATAACATATTGGATTGAATTGGACTGGGGCCCTTCAAGGTTAATATTACAATGATGTTTTGTAGATTTGACCCTTTAAGACAATAAATCTCAAAGCAAAATGTTTGAGCCATCTTTCATAGTTTACTCGTGGTGTTCTAAAAAGAGCTGAGATTTTGGAAGCCTTGGGAAATATATTGGGCCAATTTATTGGGCTGGAAGAAAATTGAGAATTGAAGGAGTAGAGAAGATGGGCTAGGGTTCATGTCAAGTTAGACCTGCATAAATTCTTGGTAGCATAAATTGAAATTCAATATGGTGCAATTTCATGGTGCCAAAAGGTTGATTATTAGTGGTTGCCATTATGATGTTATGGTTGTCATAAGATAGGAAATTTCATGAACTCGTGTAGCGAGATAGCTTATGGAGCTAAAAGGAAATGATAGATCAAGAAGGGGATTGTTAATCAGAGCATTGAGTATAATGGCCTCTAGTATCAAAAAATAGTGCTAAGGAGGTCAAGTGTATGAATACGGTGGACCTAGAAGGGAGCAATAAAATGTCAGAAGACAATAAAAATGACTTTTCCTTGGTCAGTCGAGTGGAAAAATCTTCTAGTAAGGATTTATCTTCACTCTCTAATCTTGCATCTAATTCTTAAGGAAAAAAAAAATTAAAGTCTTTTTTTATTATTATCTCACTTTACATTATATTAAGAATGGAAGTGAATTGGAAGCTTTAATTTTTTTTGAATCCCTTGAGCCTCCCTCCTCGCTAGGAGGGTTTATGCTCATATGTGAGGATGGGTTGGATTTGGTTTTTCTAGTTAAGTGTCAAAGATCAAAGGTCCTTCTCCTAACTAGAGTGTTATGTGTTGAGGTCCAATATTCCTCCAGTCTCTGTTATGAATCATGTTTGAATTTAAAAAAGGTGGAAGATGAGACTTCTTTGTTTGGTGGGCGCGAGGGGAGATTGAGCAGATCGAGTTCCTCCCCCCGTAGTCGAGAGGAAATCCCATTTGTCTATAGCCTAGTAAAAAACATCTTTGGAGATTAAAATTGGTGAACAATCCACCATTCAAAAGGTCTTTAAAGAAGGACCAACACTAGGTTTAGACCCCTCGTGGATTTCCTCTCTTTTAATGCTAAAGTGAAGAGGGTTCATGAAGATTTTGGCCCTTAAATGACCTGTAAAATAACAAGGTCAAAAGATTATTTTAATTCAAGAGCCAATGACAGCAAGGGATAAAACAAGGGCTATAGTTGAGCCCTGAATTAGTGGTTGGTTAGGGGGATATTGAGAAAATCAAGTCCCCCCCTCCCCCATAGTGTTGATATTCAACAAGATGATGAGCTTAGTGAAAATTAAGCACCTTCACTAAGTGGGGCCCGCAAGCTATTTTTAGGTGAATGTCTATTTTTAGACATGGTGAGCATATTCTATAAGTAGCAGGAGGCTATTTGTAGATGGTTGATCAAGTTGGAAAAATAGATGAGATTATATTTTTAGACATATGGGCAAAGTCTATTTTTAGACTACATATCTAAAAATAGATCGCATGTTGATTATTATTAGCCCTTAATAATAATCGGACAATAAATATCAACTTATTCTCTTGGAGCACTTTATTTTAGTGAACAGATGTGGCACATCAGTGGGCTGAAGGAATTACACAATTCCTAGGGTTGGTTGGTGACTCATGCAGGGAGGACTTCGTTATAACTGAAGTGGCGAGCTGTAACAGAGTTGGAAGAGTAGTTATGGGAGTTGTTATCTAGTTTAACTCAATTAAGTGAGTTAAACTCAGTTGCGCTAGTTGTCACTCATGATACACTAGTGAGAGTTCAGTTAATTAATTATTTAATTAATTAATAACTAATGACTCACATGCAACTGAAGAAATACAACAGTTAACTACTTGCATGTCAGTTCCAATGGAGACCCAATGGAGAGATAGGTGAAAGGGTGAGATGGACTATTTGTTGTGACTATAGTGTTGCATTCAATGCATTCACACAGACATTGGAGACGCCAATGAGGATTGCATAGTGCAAGCAAGGCAAGATCAAATTCATTCAGGGATCTTCTTCAGCAGGGACTACGCAGTGGAAGCAGGTTGTCAGGAGGCAAGAAATTGGTGCATAGATATGAAAAATTTCTACATGACAGTGTGTGATGATTGTATATTGTACTGAGAGCTCTATGCTATGAGATTTGTATGAGATTGTTACATTATCCATTGATCTACATAATATATGATAGTTGGGTTTTTTAGCTGTAAGATTTCCCAGTAAAACATCTTGTTATGTGCGGTTGATTTTTCTTCATGTGTTTGCAATTGGCGATTTAATTTCTGCAAAGAATTAAGTGGAAGGATTCAGTATTTAACATAAGATTATTTTGTTAGATTAGGAGAATCTGGTAATACATATCAGTATTAATAAATTTCTACATGGTATCAGAGCAGTGTTAATCACTGGAGATTGCAATATTGAAGCAGTGTTGAGTTTTGTGTTGGTGGACAATTCGAATTTGCTGCAGAGTTTTCTTGGTGCGACAGTTGAGTAAACATTGAAATGGATTTCAATGGGTTGCGGTAGGAGTATGCACTCGAGGGCAGCTCTAACTACATAGCCTGGAAGGACAGAATGGAGGTGGTGCTTGAAGATAATGGTCTGAAGGATTTTATCGACAACGATATTCCTAAGCCCACTTCGGCATATGCTACATTAATTAACGCCTGACAAAAGAAAGTAGCGAAGACAAGAAGGATTCTATTGGAAGGTGTGAGACCATATTGTGTCAAGCCTTCACGGGAAAGCCAATCCATTTGCAATGTGGAAGGCTTTGAAAGATCTTTTCCAAAGCAACAACGACCATAGGAAGTTGGCGTTGAAAGATAAACTCAGAAAAATCAAAATGGAGAAGGGCGACAGTATTCCAAAATATCTCACGAACTTTTTCCAATGTAGGGATGAGCTGGGGAGTGTGGGAATTACGGTTGCTGATGATGAATTGGTGAGCTTGGCTCTCCTTGGGCTTCCAAAGAGTTGGCACAACTATGAAGACCCTATCAATGGACGGAAGAAACTACCGGATTGGGAGCGACTTTGGTCGGATCTAGTGCAGGAGGAGATAAGGTGGAATACCAGGGATGGCTCTTCATCAAAGAACGATGATGAAGAGAATTTCACTTTGGCTGCCAAATCAAGGAAAGGGAAGGGGAAGAAATTCCACTCAAAATTCGAGGCTAAAGGCAAGAAGTTGGATTTTTCCAAGGTGAAGTGTTTTCACTGTCACGAACATGGGCATCTCGCCACTAACTGCCCACAGAAAAAGAAGAACAAGAAGGTTGCTAGAGCTGCAACTAGTGAGGCCCTTGCCTTGCAATTTGAAATTGATTTCTCTTTGATCTCATGCTTGGTTTCAAGCGCAATGGGATCGGTGTGGTATCTTGATAGTGGTTATTCCTTCCACATGACAAGAGATAAGGAGTTGTTCAGCGACTTGGAGGAGAAAGATCTCCAAATGCATATAAAGGTGGGCGAAAATGGTAGATACAATGCGACCGGCATTGGAACCATTGCCTTTGAGAGCGAGTTAGGTAAACCATTTATGTTTAAAGATGTTATGCATGTTCCAGGTCTAAAGAAGAACTTGGTCTCAATTGCGATGTTGGAGGACATAGGTTATGGCGTTGTTTTCAGCGATGGAAAATCTTTCCTGCGACATAAAAAAACGGGTCAAACCAAGAGGATAAGGATTCGAGTTAAGAATATTTACAAGCTGGAGGTAGATAGCTGCACTACAATGGTGGACAAAGCAGAAGAAGTGGTGAGCCGAGATGAGGGTGAATTATGGCACAGGAGATTGAGCCATCTTCACCATGGCTCCCTGAAGATTTTGTAGCAGATTTCTACTAGACTTCCCAAGGGTACTCTTGCGCATTTAGATCAGTGCAAGGGATGTACAGTGGGTAAGTTTGTGAAGAACACCTTTCATGAGAAGGAGAACCGTGCTTCGGTGATCCTGGAGAGAATTCACACAGATGTGTGTGGAATTTTCTCGGTTTCTTCAACATCAAAACACAAGTATTATGTTATTTTTGTTGATGACTATTCTCATAGATGTTGGATATTATTCATGCAAAAGAAGGATCAAACATTTTCAAAGTTCTGTGAGTTTAAAGCATTGGTGGAGAAGGAGTCAGGGAAGAAAGCGAAGGTTCTGCGGAGTGATAATGGTGGTGAATATATCTCGAATGAATTCAAAGAATTATGTAGCAAAGAAGGAATTCAAAGAGAACTCATAGCACCTCATAACCCACAGTAGAATGGGGTTGCAGAGAGGAAGAACAGAACGATCATGGGTGCTGCACGAGCTATGCTGCATGACCAGGGCCTACCGATGAACTTGTGGGAAGAAGCATGCAGCACTGCGGTTTATGTGTAAAACCGTTGTCCTCATAGGGTACTTGGCTTGAGTACACCTGAAGAAGATTTTACTGGTAAGAAGGCTGATATTTATTATTTAAAGATTTTTGGCTCATCTGTTTACATTCATGTGACCAAGTGCGCCAGGAAGAAGCTGGAGCCGACTGCAGAAGTTGGGATATTTGTGGGGTGCACAGAAAAACCCCATAATTATCATGTGTATGTGCCAAACAGTTGGATGACTGTGGTGCGACGGGATATAAAATTCAATGAGGAGAAGGCCATGAAGTTGTCGCTTGAGAGGGAGCTACACTTGCATGCAGAGGAGGAGCTACTTGTTCCCAAAGATGAGCCTCTAGATGTGGATCAACCACAGGAGGAGATTCATGGAGTGGAGGAGTCCACTCATGCAGAACCAAACATCAGAACATGCAGAAAGCGTACTACAAAAGCTGAGAGACTAAAGCTTGATGCGGCACAAAATGTAGGAGTCCCTACTTCACAGCGCAGACACAGACAATCACGTGATCGTTTTACTGGATACATGTCTCTTACGAGCAAGTGTATCGTGATAGAGCCATCTTCCTTTGAGGAAGAAACACAGGATCCCACATGGGTAGATGCCATGGTGGAGGAGTATGACTCCATTGTCAGAAACAGTGCTTGGGAGATTGTTCCAAGGCCAGTGGGTAAATAAGTGGTAGGTTCAAGATGGATCTACAAGGTAAAGCAAGCTGATGGTGGGAGCGTCAAGAAGTACAAGGCAAGATTTGTTGCCTGAGGCTTCTCACAGATTTAGGGGATTGATTATGAAGAAACCTTTGCACCTGTCACATAGTATTCTTCCATAAGGACCATCCTTGCTCTCTCAGTGCAGATGGGTTGGCACATTCATCAGATGGAAGTGAAGGCTGCGCTCCTTAATGGGATCATTGAGGAAGAAGTGTACATTGAGCATCCTGAAGGATTTGAGATCTTCAGTAGCGAATTTCACGTGTGCAGACTCAAAAGAGTGTTGTATGGGCTGAAGCAATCACCTCATGCTTGGCACACTTGGATCGACAGCTATTTCACCGGACTTGGCTTCACCAAGAGTGAGGCGGATGCAAACCTATACCAAATTGTGGTGGAGGGTAAGATTTTAATAATTTTTCTTTATGTTGATGATTTAATACTAACGGGTGATGAGCAGTTGATACACTCATGCAAGGAGGACCTTGCAAAGGAGTTTGATATGAAGGATTTGGGCCTCCTTCATTATTTCCTTGGATTGGAAATATGGCAACGAGATGGTGAATTGTTTGTGTCTCAAGGAAAGTATGCTTGGGAGATACTTGGTAAGTTTCACATGGAGGACTGCAAGCCCATGGATACTCCTCTTCCAGGAAATTGGAGGAAAGAGGATGTTACATCGATAGAGGTAGTGGATGCGACAGTTTATCAACAGTTGGTGGGCTCGCTCATGTATTTAGTTAATACAATACTAGACATATGTTATGCGGTGAACCGGCTTAGTCAAGTGATGGTTAAGCCTACCAAGCTCTTTTGGAAGGCAGGCAAGCATGTCCTGAGATATCTCAGGGGCACATCTGAGTATGGATTATGGTACAGACAGACGTATGAAGTGAAGTTGCATGACTTCATGGATGCAGATTGGGCAGGCAGCCCAACAGACAGAAAGAGCACATCAGGAGGGGTTTTCAGTATTAGATCTACAACAGTTTCTTGGTACAACAGGAAACAAAGATCCGTGGCACTCAGTTCAACGGAAGTGGAATACATGGCAGCAAGTCAAGCTGCATGTGAGGCTATTTAGATGAGGAAGATCGTGGTAGGTTTGTTCGGTTCTCATTTAGATCCTACAATGATTCATTGTGATACTCAAAGTTGCATTAAACTCTCGATTAATCTTGTGTTTCATGATAGATATAAACATATTGATATTTGGTATCATCATATTAGAGATTGTGTGTAGCGGAAGATCATGTTGCTTTAGTACATTCCAACGGAAGACCAGGATGCAGATATTACGACGAAGGCGCTCACTAGGATCAAATTTGAATATCATAGAGGCAGGATCGGGCTGAAGGATAATCCCTATCTTGTTGAGAGGGAGTGTTGAGATTCAACAAGATGATGAGCTTAGTGAAAATTAAGCACCTTCACTAAGTGGGGCCCGCAGGCTACTTTTAGGTGTATGTCTATTTTTAGACATGGTGAGCATATTCTATAAGTAGCAGGAGGCTATTTGTAGATGGTTGATCAAGTTGGAAAAATAGATGATATTCTATTTTTAGACATATGGGCAAAGTCTATTTTTATACTGCATATATAAAAATAGATCGCATGTCGATTATTATTAGCCCTTAATAATAATCAGACAATAAATATCAACTTATTCTCTTTGAGCACTTTATTTCAATGAACAGATGTGGCACATTAGTGGGCTGAAGGAATTACGCAATTCCTAGGGTTTGTTGGTGACTCATGCATGGAGGACTTCGTTATAACTGAAGTGACGAGTTGTAACAGAGTTGGAAGAGTCGTTATGGGAGTTGTTATCTAGTTTAACTCAGTTAAGTGAGTTAAACTCAGTTGTGCTAGTTGTGACTCATGATACACTAGTGAGAGTTCAGTTAATTAATTATTTAATTAATTCATAGCTAATGACTCACATGCAACTGAAGAAATACAACAGTTAACTACTTGCATGTCAGTTCCAGTGGAGACCCAGTGGAGAGATAGGTGAAAGGGTGAGATGGAATATCTGTTGTGACTATAGTGATGCATTCAATGCATCTACACATACATTGGAGATGCCAATGAGGATTGCGTAGTGCAATCAAGGCAAGATCAAATTCATTCATGGATCTTCTTCAGAAGGGATTGCGTAGAGGAGGCAGGCTGTTAGGAAGCAAGAAATTGGTGCATAGATATGAAAATTTCTGCATGACAGTGTGTGATGATTGTATATTGTACTGAGAGCTCTATGATATGAGCTTTATATGATATTGTTACATGATCCATTGATATACATAATATACGATAGTTGGGGTTTTTAGCTTTAATTTTTCCCGGTAAAACATCTTGTTATGTGCGATTGATTTTTCTTCATGTGTTTGCAATTGGAAATTTAATTTCTGTAAAGAATTAAGTGGAAGGATTTTGTATTTAACATAAGATTAATTTGTTAGATCAAGAGACTCAGGTAATACATATCAGTATTAATAAATTTCTACACATAGTTGAGAGGAAACCCCATTTGTCTATAGCCTAGAAACAAGTAGATTTGGATATTAAAAAGTGTGACCAATCGACCATTCACAGGGTCCTTAGAGAAAGATCGACCTTGGGTTTATACCCTCCATGAATTGCCTCTCTTTTAATGCTAATGTTTAGAGGGATCCTCGAAGATTTTGGCCCTTAAACGACTTGTAAAAGAGCAAGGTTAGAATATTATTTTAATTCAAGAGACAATGATTGTAGGGGATAAAGAAAGAGCTATATTAATTGAGACTTGGCTTAATGGTTGGTATTTTAGTACTTTGGATGCCGGATTTATTTTTGGATATCTGCTCACAACTTGAAGGTCAGAATTGCAATCTATTTCCTATGAGCCTTTGCATTTGGCCTTATCACTAGTTATAAAGGTTAAAGAGTTAGATATTCACCTGAAGGTTTTAAAATTTTATGATTCATATGGGATAAAATCTTTTGGCATTCAATGATGTAATCATGAATTCTAGAAAGCTATCATATTTTAATCAGTGGGGATTTAAATTTTACTCTTTTCTTAAGAAGTTTGGATAATTCTAAGTGCCAAAAAATCTTGTTTCCCAGTGAACCATGATACCATTGCTAATCTCAAGCTAAAGCAACACCCTAATGTTCTCTTCTTGTTTGCTACACTGCCTACCCAATATGAGTCTGAATAACCCTGCAACTTCACTTCACCATCACATAAATATCTCAAATCATACTCCATTATGCTCCTCAAATACCCAAGCACATGTTTTGTTGCTACCCAATGCTTCTATCTTGGCTCCATCATGATCTAACTCAATGTGTTCACTACAAAATATATATATGCCATAGTTTTGATCAAATAAAACAAGAAACTTATCAAGTGCTTAAACATCATGAGATCCACTAACTTTGAATCTTAAGCTATCACATTCTTTAGATTAATGATCATGGGTGTGGTCATAGGTTTGCAATCCTCCACCTACAATCTCTTTAGGACCTAAACTACATACTTACCCTACCAAAGGAAATCTCCCTTGGTCTATATTAAACCTCCAATCCTAAGAAGTAATGAATTGAGATGATGTCCTTCATCTCAAAATAAACTGGCATGTCTTCTTTACACCCTATAATGAGTTTCTTTACACCTATAAAAAACAAGTCATCTACATACAACACCAAAATAAGGAAATTAGTCTAAACAAATATATAATATATGTTAGAATTTGCTTCACTTTTGATGAAGCCCATACTCTACACATATCCATCAATCCTGAAATACCATGCTCTTGATGTCTGCTTGAATCCATATAATGATTTTTTAAGTCTACACAAATGGGACTCCTTCCCATGTACATCAAAGCCCTAAGGTTGCTCTATGTACATTTCTTCCTCAATGATCCCATTAAGGAAAACAATCTTAACATCTATATGATGTCGCCTCCATCACATAAACGAAATCAAGGGCATAACAACTCTAATAAAATTGTACTTGGAAATTAAAGCAAATGTCTCCTTGTATAGAGAACCATCTCACCACAAACCTCACTTTGAACATCTCAATGCTATCATCTACAACATACTTTATCTTGTAGATCCATCTAAAACTCATCATTAACTTTCCCTTTAGTCTCGGCACTATGTCCCAGACATCATTCTTCATGTTGGATGTGTACTTCTCCACCATGGCATCCTACCATACCTGTTGGTCAACTACCACTTGAAAATAAGAAGGCTCTGAATGTAGAATTTTGTTCATCAACGCCATATATTATAGGTGATTCTTCAGAGGTTTTCTCTTTAAAAGTGATCCTAAGAGTCTTAACATGCTCATAAGCACCCCTCAATTATTAATTTTCCATTGTTTTATCCTTAGTAAAATCACTTAATCCAATTCTTTTTCAATTAGGAATAAAAAATCAATCTTCCAATGACAAATAGCAACTGTAGATAGAACAATATATCTAATGCACAATATAAGACAACCAAGAGCAATAACAAGAGACACAAAATTTGGTCAAAGACTAGGGAAAAACCCCACAAGGGGGAAAACCCTTTCCAAATTCTTCTTCTATTAGATTGTCATCAAATGTTCAGTAAAGATATATAATATTCCAATTCATCAAAAGAGTCAAAGGTAAATAGCTTTGAATATCCAAGAAACCAACCATCCAATATCCAAAATATGAGCCCAAAAAAGTCAAATTTGATCCAAAGTCAAATTTTGCAATTTATGGTTAATGTCAACAACAGTCAACAACAACCAAAGATGCCCTAACCATTAAATGTTCAATATTCAAATTAGCTCCAAATCAGGTTGGTCAACATTCAAACAATTCAACCTTCTTTGCTGGTCAAACCTCAGTTAAAACAGTCCTAAAAGGTGCCTCCAAAACTAGTCAAAATCAAAGTCAATTGTGTGGTCAAGCATCAGCTTCAAATCTGAAGTCAACCAAGGTCAAAGTGCCCAGAAAATTTTTCTCTCCTTGACAAAGAATTCAGGATCCATGTAATGTTCCAAAATAGGAAAATAATGCTAATATAGAAAATCATAAATTTATACCATGGAAATTCAAAACATTGCAGTAAATACCAAAAACAATATGAAATACGGAAACAACTGAGACCATTTTATTATGAAATGGGAAAGAGTACAAATATATAGAGAAATGCACCCGGGCTTTCCTTTTTGGCAAGTTGAGCAAAGCCTAGGTGAAACAACACAACCTAGAAAAACTGCCCAGTGATGCTCTGCGCTATCCCAATTAATTTGCACTAGCTTATGCAATGGAATAGTTGGAAACCCCTTCTACTGTGCTAAGAAAATTATCCAAAATTACTCCCGGACTCCTCAATCCAATTCGATCAAAACCCATAAATGGTTTGGCCTGATTATGACCCTAAAAAAATGACCTCCAACAGGCCCTATGCTCCCCCAGTAGCTGTTGAATAAACTATATTAAGACCCATCAGGGAAATACTCAACAACCATCCAAGAATGCAAAAAATAACTCCCCCGACACTTCCCCTATCTCTCACGACAAACAATGGCTCAAATGGCTGAGGCATTCTCCCACAACTATGCCCAACTTTCCTCCTCTACATTGGCTCGGTGACTGCCATGCTGCTCCCAAAATACACTCTCAATATCAGCTTCTAAAACTTACCCAATAGCTCAGTAAAATAACGAGCCTTCTCCTCCAAATAATCTCCCAGTAACCAAACCATTTGGAATTAATCAACAAAGGCCCTCCAAGAATACAACTGCGTGCTTCAGCAACACAACTGCATCCCCAAAAATATGCACTGTTGGCAACTGAATAAAAATGTTGAAGATAACTCAATGAAGCTCCCTCGAATGATAATGGAAAACCAATATAGGGTGGCACTCGAAATCCACTAAAGAATGGATGAGTTATCTGCTCGTAAAAATTGTGCTAAATAACAAGTGACCTGACTAAGTAGCTCGAGCAACTGAGATAAAAATCGATAATCCAATGACGCCAAATGAAGTGAGCTTCCTTCCTTTTATAATCTTTGTTGGGCCTTTATCCTGACTTTTCCCTCCATACCCTGCTCACAATCATGCTTTTCAATCCAGCTATTAAGGGTATGCATATTTCATGTGTGGGTAGTCCCCATTCATCACTACTAAAATAACATAACATAAAGTTACTAACTTCTAAATCCTAAGTCTTCTAATGAAAAATAAAATGGGCCCCGACGTCACCAAAATTGGCACTCAATACATGAAAATAAATCATGTGACAAAATAATTTAGGAAGGGATATTACAATCCTCCCCTCCCAAATGTTGCTTCTCCCCAAGAAAATTTAGTTTTGGATGCTTCAATATGTGTTCATCCTCCCATGTGGCATCCTCATTTGGAAAGCTCTTCCAACACACCAAATACTCCTTGATTGTTCTACTCCTGAGCTTCCTCTCTCTAGTCTCCAGAATGGCCTCCGGTTCTAAAACCAGATGCCTCTCATCATCAAGCGGAGGCAACTCCTTAGTTGTCATGATCGGCTGCCCCAACACTCTCTCGTGGCATGCAACATGAAATATATTATGGATTCTGCTTCCTGGTGGAAGCTCCAACTCATAAGCTACCTCTTTGACCCTCCTGGTCACCTTGTAAGGTCCATAAAACCGAGGCTGCAACTTCTCTGCCCCCTTCTGTTTCAAAGTGGACTGTCGGTATGGCTGCAAGTGTAGGAACACCAAGTCCCCCTCCTCAAAATGTGTCTCTACCCACTGCATGTCAGCATAAAATTTTTGTTGATTCTGAGCTGTCAGTAAATTATCCTTAATATCCTTGAGGATGTCTTGGCTCTCTTGGATCAAATCTTTGGCCTTTGGGGCTCGATTGTCTCCAAAAAAAATGTCAACAAAAGATAAAAGATCATAACCATATAAAGCATGGAAAGGAGCCATATCGATGGACATACGATGTGTAGCGTTGTAGAAATATTCTCCTAAGTGCAACCAACGAATCCATGCCTTGTGTTGTTCGATCTCATAGTTCCTCAAATACCGCTCTAGCCATTTGTTCACACTCTAAGTTTGACCATCTGTCTGTGGGTGGTAACTAGTGCTCAGAGTGAGCTTTGTGCCCACTAATTTGAAAAGATCCTGCCAAAATCCCCCCATGAATTAGTTGTCTCTATCACTAAATATGGTCTTAGGGAGTCCACACAGGTGGAAAACCTCCCTAAAGAACAACTCTACTACCTGAGAAGTTGAGCACCGAGTCGGAATAGCAAAGAAATGTGCATATTTTGTCATTTTGTCGACCACTACATAAATACAATCCTTCCCATGCACTGCGGGAAGTCCTGTGATAAAATCCATAGATATTCTCTCCCATTTTCCCTCTGGAATGGCGAGAGGCTGCAATAATCCTATTAGATGCATAAAATATCCCTTAGTCCTCTGAAATGCCTCACACTCATGTACATATCTCAACACATCTCCCTTAAGGCCCTTCCAAGTGAAGCACTCTCTCATAGCCATATTTGTCTTCTTGAACCCTTGATGCCCCAATAGTGGAGAATCGTGAGCTGCATTAAGTACCCGCTCTCTCAACTGTGATCTCGGAACCATAAATATGCGCCCTTTATAGTAGATAACCTCTACCATTACCACTAGCGTTCATCTGCATGAATTCCCTCCAGGATCTTACATGCATGATGATCCTTGAAGTACTTAACTAATAATTGTGCCTTCTAGTCATGGATAATGCTCATGAGTGAAAGGCCTGCTAGTCTCCTAAATAGTGCATCAGTTACCACTTTGTGCTTTCCCCACACATACTCAATATCAAAATCATAGGCTTGCACCTTGCCGACCCATATCTGTTGTCTATCGCTGAGGCCCTACCGCCCCATGAAGTGGGGAAGACTGTTATGATCTGTCTTCACCCTGAATATGTTCCCCACCAAATACTGTCTAAATTTGGCCAATGCATGCATAATGGCCAACATCTCCTTTTCATAAATGGAATATTACCTCTCATGGGGTAAGAGCTTCCTACTCTCGAAAGCAATGGGTTGCCCCTCTTAGGACAAGATGACTCTGATCCCCTCACTCGATGCATCACACTCCAAAGTGAAGGACTGTGTGAAATTTGGAAGCGCCAAAACCAAGAAACTACTCATCACCTCCTTGAGGAGATAAAAGGTTTCCTGAGCTCCATCTGTCCATGCAAAAGCCCCCTTCTTGGTCAAATCTGTGAGGGGTGTTGCCAACTATGAGAAGCCCTTGACGAACTTCCTATAGTAAGTGCAAATGCCCAAAAATCCCCTGAACACTATCACATCTCTAGTCTCTGACCAATCCTGAATGGCCCTGATCTTCTCCTCATGCACCTTGACCCCATCTGCGCCAATATTATATCCCAATTACAACATCTATGTCATCCCAAATTCACACTTGGAAAATTTGGCAAATAACTGTTTCTCCTCTAGAATACACAACATTATCTCTAAGTGTTGTAGGTGCTCCTCCCATGTCTTGCTATATATCAATATGTCATCGAAGAAAACCAATACAAACCTCCTTAACTGGCCCCTGAACACATGGTTCATGCATGATTAGAACGTGGCGGGGGTGTTGGTCAATCCAAAAGGCATGACCAGGAACTCAAAATGCCCATAGTGACATATGAAAGTTGTCTTCAGGATGTCTTGATCCCTCACCCAGATCTGATGATACCCTGACCGCAAATCAATCTTAGAGAATAACTTGGCTCCTTTAAGCTCATCCATCAACTCATTAATGCATGGTGTGGGATACCGGTTCTTTAATGTCTTCGTGTTGAGTTCCCTATAGTCAATACACATGCACAAAGTCTCGTCCTTCTTCTTCACCAACACAACTGAAGAAGTGAAGGTACTGGAACTTGGCCTGATATAGCCCAATTCCCATAGCTCTCTGATGGCCCGCTCTGTTGGAAATACTGAGAGGGGGGGGGGGGGTGAATCAGTATTCCTTTCAATTAGAGCATTAGTTAATATTCAATTATTATCAGTGTTTGTACAATGATAGCAGCAAAAAAGAGGAACACAAATGCACACAATTTTTAAGGTGGAAACCCACTTCGGGACAAAAACCACCTATTTCTTTTCTAATAATTCTTTAATATTCAACTCCAATTGAAAATAAAGCTCCAACTTCCTAGAATCTAGAAAAGAATTCTTCTCCAGCTCCCACTGGATGGACGCTCCAACGCCCGAGATTCTTCAGTAGTCAACTGAACGGATGCCCCAACACTCAATGAGCTACAACTCACCCTAGCACCACCCTACCACCCTATAGAAGAATAAAAGAAGAATGGACTCCCGTACCAGGGAAAATGGTCCACTTTACAATGATATAGAATGATGTAGAAGAAGAAGATATACTAGACCATAACCCCAACTTCGACACAACCACCTAATGATGATCCTAGACCTCCCAACACTACCTCTTCAACCCTTGGCAGATAGATACTAGTAAAATTTGTACAATAATGTATTTACAATGACTAAGTACAATGATAACTTTACAATGATTGTATGCAGTGCTGCCCACTTGAAGAATTCATATGATGAAATTCTTGCTGTTGTTATGCACCTTGGTTGCTGCTGTTGTCATGCTACCATCTGCTGCACCTTACTTTGCTTTGCTGCCATAGAAAGTCTGGTCCTTTGCAACCCTTGACAACACTTTATCTAGCTTTTTCTTGCCTTCTAGGAGCTCGATATTGAATCTGGTGTATCTACGTTATTTCAGATCCTGAATATCTAATTTTCAGTCCTATAGTAGTCCTCTGAGTCGTCTTTCCAATGCCATAGGTCTGACCCAATTTGGATTCTTCAAGAAAGAGTTATGCCCAATCTCTCACAATGCCCTAATTATGTACTGTTTCAGTAGAGGGTGTAGAAATTTGCTGAATAATGAAGATTTATCCACTGAGATTATCCTGGTCACACACTAATTCAAATTCATGCATAACACATAACCTCTTCTACAATTGATCATCAATTTGCGGAAATAGAAACAGTCGCATGCGCACATAAACACAATATGTAATGGGGAAAGCTTATATCTGAAAACCCCCAGATATTTGTATATTATAATAGAAGAGAACATGTAACAATATTAGTACAATACTCCTCACAAGTACTCAGTACTGTCTCCAAAAGTTACACACAAACTAGCTCAGTTTTGAACAAGTCACAGGTTCAAAACTCATCCACTATTTGCCTGCCTCTATTGCGCAATCCAAGTTGGTGTAATGAGAGATCCAAGTTCGAATCTCCTTGGCTTCAGCTGCGCAATCCTCATGGGAAATCTCCTCCAATGCTTGTGCAAATATCATGCACAACTAATGTCGCAACTAATAGCAAACTCACCCTTTCATCTACCTCTTCCACTGGTCTTCACTGAACTGTCCATGCACTACAGTAAATTGATGTGTTCTTTAGTTGAATAATGAGTTAATGTTTAGTGAATTAAATAATATTTAATTCACTCCACTCATCTCTAGTGTATTAGCCAGTTAAACTAAACTCAACTAGTTCAACTAAATTAACTTGAACACAACTCCACCAACTGTCACATCAACTCCACCAAACTCCGCCACTTGAGTTCTAACTGAAGTCAACCATGCCGGTGCTCACCAAACCCCTAGGAATAGCATAATTCCTTCTGTCAGATGCATGGGCCACATCCGTAGCTCCAATTGAAGTGTTGTAAGAGAATAAACTGAAGTTTATAGTCCAAATATTATTAAGGGCTAATAATATTTGACTGACCTATTTTTAGACAGGCAGTCTAAAAATAGACTTCGACCTGTATGTCTAAAAATAGAGGTCCATATATTTTTACCAACTCAACCAATCATCCAAGAATAGCATACTGCAACTCCTAGACCATGCTCCATGTGTCTAAAAATAGACATAGTCTAAAAATAGACTTTGCGCCAAAAATAGCCTGCGGGCCCACTTAGTGAAGGCGACTTCATTTCACTAAGCTCCATCATCTTGTTGCATTTTCAACACTCCCTCTCAACAAGATATGGATTATCTGCAACCCCTATCCTGCCTCTGTGGAATTCGAATTTTCTCCTGGTGAGCGCCTTCGTCAAGATGTCAACATCCTGATCCTCCGTGGGAATATATGAAAGTAACATGATTCTCCGCTGCACACAATCTCTGATATGATGGTACCTGATGTCGATGTGTTTGGATCTATCATGAAATAATAGATTAGCCGAGAGTTTAATGCAACTCTGGTTATCACAATAAATCACAGTAGGCTCCAAGTGTGACCCGAACAATCCGACGAGGATCTTCCTCATCCAAATAGCCTCGCATGCAGCCAAGCTTGCTGCCATGTACTCAGCCTCTGCTGAACTGAGTGCCACGGACCGCTTCCGCCGTACTAGGAAATTGCCGGTCGACCGATACCGAAGACCTCCGCATGTGCTCTTCGTCCGTTGGGCTCCTCGCCCAATCTACATCGGGGTGAAGCCAGAAAGCTTCGCTCCATCCTCCTGTCTGTACCATAGACCATATCCCGATGTGCCTCTGATATAGCGCAATACATGCTTGCCTGCCTTCCAAAAGAGCTTGGTAGGCTTAACCATAGCTTGCGAAAACTGGTTAACTGCATAGCATATATCGGGTCGTGTATTGACCAGATACATAAGCGACCCCACCAACTGTCGATAGACAGTGGCATCCACTACCTCCGCTGAAGTAGCATCCTCCTTCCTCCAACCACCGGGAAGAGGAGTATCAACAGGCTTGCAGCCATGCATGTTGAACCTCTCCAGTATCTCCCGGGCATACTTACCCTAAGAAACAAACAGTCCACCACTGCGCTGCCAAATCTCCAATCCCAGGAAATAATGAAGGAGGCCCAAGTCCTTCATCTGAAACTCTCTAGCAAGATCCTCCTTGCATGAAAGTATCAACAGCTCATCACCCATCAAAATCAGATCATCTACATACAATACAATGATCAGCAACTTCCCCTCCACCACAATCTGGTACAGGTTCGGATCCGCCTCACTCTTGGAGAATCCAAGTCCGGTGAAATAGCTGTCTATCCGTGTGTACCAAGCACGAGGTGCTTGCTTTAACCCATACATTGCTCTCTTGAGTCGGAAAACATGCGACTCACTGCTGAAGATCTCGAAACCTTCGGGCTGCTCTATGTACACCTCCTCCTCAATGACTCCGTTGAGGAACGCAGTCTTCACATCCATCTGATGGATGTGCCACCCCATCTGCGCTGAGAGAGCTAGGATCGTCCGTATGGAAGAGTAACTTGCGACAGGTGCAAAGGTCTCCTCATAATCGATCCCCTCGATCTGTGAGAAGCCACGGGCAACAAATCTTGCCTTGTACTTCTCCACACTCCCGTCAGCCGCCTGCTTCACTTTGTAGATCCATCGCCAACCCACCACTGATTTCCCCTCCGGTCGCGGAACAATCTCCCATGCACTGTTTCTGACAATTGAATCATACTCTTCCACCATGGCATCTACCCATGCGGGATCCTCCACAGCTTCCTCGAAAGAGGATGGCTCTGTCACGACACATTTGCTCATAAGAGCCATGTATCCAGTGTACCGATCAGGTGACTGTCTCTGTCTGCGCTGTGCTGTAGGTGGTCCTACAACATTCTCTGCATCTCGAGCCAGTCGCTCAGCTTCTGTAGTGCACTTGCGCACTCTGATGGTTGGCGCTGCATGAGTGGTTTCTTCCACTCCATGAACTTCCTCTTGTGGCTGATCCACATCCGGAAGCTCATCCTTAGGAACTAATAACTCCTCATCTGCATGCAAGTGTGGCTCCCTCTCAAGCAAACACTGCATGGCTTTCTCCTCCTGAAATTTGATATCCCGTCGCACAACAGTCTTGCGACTGTCTGGCAAATACACACGATAGTTGTGGGGCATATCAGTGTACCCCACAAATATCCCAACCTCTGCGGTCGGATCCAGCTTCTTTCTGGCATCCTTTGTCACATGAAAGTAGACAGGTGAACCAAAAATCCTCAAATGGGAAACATCAGGTCTCTTACCAGAAAACGCCTCCTCCGGTGTACTCATGCCAAGTATCTTGTGAGGACAACGGTTCTACACATATACTGCAGTATTGCATGCTTCAACCCACAGGTGAAGGGGTAGGCCCTGATCATGCAACATCGCCCGTGCAGCACCCACGATCGTTTTGTTCTTCCGCTCAGCAACCCCATTCTGTTGTGGATTATGGGGTGCGATGAGCTCTCTCTGAATCCCTTCTGCACTGCAAAAGTCTTTGAATTCAGCAGAGATGAATTCACCACCATTGTCGCTCCTAAGAGCCTTCACATGCTTCCCCGATTCCTTCTCAACCAGCGCCTTGAATTCACAGAACTTTGAAAGTGTCTCGCTCTTCTTCTGCATGAAGAAGATCCAGCACTTCCAAGAGAAATCATCAACAAATATCACATAATACTTGTGCTTTTTTGTCGAAGCTACAGAGAAAGGAACACACACGTCTGTGTGAACTCTCTCAAGGATCGTCGTGGCGCGACTATCCTTCTCGTGAAAGGTGGCTTTCACATACTTCCCCAAGGTACACCCCTTGCACTGATCTGACTGCGCAAGAGTGCCCTTAGGAAGCCCAATAGAAATCTGCTGCAGGATCTTCAAAGCTCCATGGTGAAGGTGGCCCAATCTCCTGTGCCACAGTTCGCCCTCATCATCCCGGCTCACCACTTCTCCTGCCTTGCATGCCATTGCTACGCAGCCATCTACTTGCAACTGATAAAGGTTCTTGACTCGAACCCCTATCTTCCGGGTCTCTCCAGTAGTCTTACTGCGCAGGAAGGCTTTTCCTTCGCTGAAGACCACATCATACCTCTTGTCTTCCAACATCGCCACAGAGATCAGGTTCTTCATCAATCCTGGAACATGCAAAACTTCCTTCAATATGAAAGGTTTACCAAACTCCCTCTCAAAGGAAATGGTACCGATACCAGTCGCACTGTATCTACCATCATCGCCCATCTCGATGTGCACTCCAAGATCTTTTTCCCTCAATATCTCGACAAACAACATCCCGACTCTCCTTCCCGTCATGTGAAATGGCGCACCACCGTCCAAACCACATCGATCCCATCACACTTGAGACCAAGCATGCGATCAGCGAAAAATCCAGCTCAAACTGTGAGGCTAAGGCCTCTCCCGCTGCAGATCCAGCAGCATGCTTATTTTTCTTCTTCTGCGGAAAATTTGTGGCATAATGTCCGTGCTGGTGACAATGAAAGCACTTCACCTTGGACATGTCTTGCTTCTTGCCTTTCGCACCAGACTGAGAAGCTTTCTTGCTCTTCCCCTTCTTTGCTTTGGCAGCCAAAGCGCAATTTTCTTCATCAGATACCTTTGATGAAGATCCGTCCCTGGTAGTCCTCCTTATCTCCTCTTGCATGAGATCTGCCCAAATTCGCTCCCATCCCGCAACTTCTCCCGACCATTGACACTATCTTGATATGCATGCCAACTTTTCGGAAGACCAAGGAGAGCCAGGTCCACCATATCCTCTTCTTCGACAGTCACCCCCACACTTCCCAACTCATCTCTGCATTGAGTGAACTTCGTGAGGTACTTGGTGATACTGTCGCCTTTCTCCATCTTAATGTTTCTGAGCTTATCCTTGAGCGCCAGCTTCCTTTGGTCGCTCTTACTCTGGAATAGATCTGTCAACGCTTTCCACATCAAATATGGAGAAGCTTTTCCATGCAGGCTGGATACAATGTGATCCTTCACACCCTCCAACAGAATCCTTCGACATTTCGCCATCTTCTTTTGCCAAGCCTCAACTTCAGCAGGATCAGTAGGCTTTTGGACATCCATATCTACGAACTCCTTCAGCCCATTATCATCTAATACCGCCTCCATCCGATCTTTCCATGCAACATAATTCAAACTGCCTTCAAGGGCATATTCGAGTCGCAAACCGTTGAAAGACATTTCAACTCCGGCACCAAGAAAACAATTTGCTGCAAAATTCAAATTCCAAGCTCAAAAACTCAACTGCTTCTGGATCTGTGAGAACAAATTATTTCTAGCACAGAGATCGACTGTAAGGGCATTTATTGGATATATCACCTTTCAAAGAAAGGATGGATCCAGAGGCTACCTGGCCCGTTACAGACTCTGTCTACCGAAATAAAATTGTAATCACTGTAATAGATCCCGATGATCAATTCGCTCCGATACCATGTAGAAATTTGCTGAATAATGAAGATTTATCCACTGAGATTATCCTGGTCACACACTAATTCAAATTCATGCATAACACATAACCTCTTCTACAATTGATCATCAATTTGCGGAAATAGAAACAGTCGCATGCGCACATAAACACAATATGTAATGGGGAAAGCTTATAGCTAAAAAACCCCAGCTATTTTGTATATTATAATGGAAGAGAACATGTAAAAATACATAGCACAATAATCCTCACAAGTACTCAGTACTATCTCCAAAAGTTACACACAAACTAGCTCAGTTTTGAACAAGTCACGGGTTCAAAACTCATCCACTATTTGCCTGCCTCTACTGCGCAATCCAAGTTGGTGTAATGAGAGATCCAAGTTTGAATCTCCTTGGCTTCAACTGCGCAATCCTCATGGGCAATATCCTCCAATGCTTGTGCAAATCTCATGCACAACTGATGTCGCAACTAATAGCAAACTCACCCTTTCATCTACCTCTTCCACTGGTCTTCACTGAACTGTCCATGCACTGTAGTAAACTGATGTGTTCTTGAGTTGAATAATGAGTTAATAATTAGTGAATTAAATAATATTTAATTCACTCCACTCATCTCTAGTGTATTAGCCATTTAAACTAAATACAACTAGTTCAACTAAGTTAAACAGAACACAACTCCACCAACTGTCTCATCAACTCCACCAAACTCCGCCACTTGAGTTCTAACTGAAGTCAACCATGCATGAGCTCACCAAACCCCTAGGAATAGCGTAATTCCTTATGTCAGATGCATGGGCCACATCCGTAGCTCCAACTGAAGTGCTGCAAGAGGATAAACTGAAGTTTATAGTCCAAATATTATTAAGGGTAAATAATATTTGACTTTTCTATTTTTAGCCTGGCAGTCTAAAAATAGACTCCACCCAAATGTCTAAAAATAGAGGTCCATCTATTTTTACCAACTCGACCAATCATCCAAGAATAGCATACTGCAACTCCTAGACCATGCTCCATATGTCTAAAAAAAGACATAGTCTAAAAATAGACTTTGCGCCAAAAATAGCCTGCGGGCCCACTTAGTGAAGGCGACTTCATTTCACTAAGCTCCATCATCTTGTTGCATTTTCAACAGGGCACTTGTATGGCATTCAACGTGTCACTGTTTCTTTATTTGGCTCTAAAATTGATATAGAAAAAATTATAGACTGTGCACTATCTGCCACTTCTTACGGAATTTCAATCCGATACTCAGAGAGAGAGTTATGATGATTTTACCAAGGTCACTTCTTTGAGATGAATTTCAGGAGCCTGCAAAAACCCTGACTTCCACAGATCATATCTCAAAAAATTTTGCGCACCTTGATCTGAAATTTTTACTGTAGCTTCCTCAGGATTTCGGCTTCGACTCATAAAAATTTCAGCTTATGAGCCTTCGTAGAAAAACTGTTAGAGCGAAAATTCCACGATGACCTGTTTCAAATGGCCGAATCCCTTGCATAAGGAGGAAATGAGGATCACAATTTATATAAATGCTTAAGTTGAGAGGGGCTTCAACACGTGAACATGGGAGGGATTTTAGGAGCTTAAAAAACATTAATTATGACTTTTCAATGACCCATGCCCCAACCCCATGGGGTTTTAGCCCACTAATTGGGGTTACAAACTTCAAACATGAATATCTCTCAAACCGTGAAGAATTACATGGCGTACCATATATCAACGGAAACATATCGACAAGTAGAAACCATCAAAAGAATTATTGACCAAGAATATATTAATTTGGTAGGTCAAAATTCCCATGCAATATTGGGTTAGCCCCTGGTGCTGCTTGGGTTGACATCAATGACAAGCACTGATCAACAATATCCCCCTTTAGCATTGATGGCAACACAAGTACTCCCCCTGCGATCATGCCACCTCTTCCTACAACATTCTCTCCCCCTTTGGCATCAATGGAAAAGGGTAACTCCCCCTAAAACACAACCATCCTGCAGACCTGTACACACTTCCACTCCTGCTGATACACAACCGTCCTGTAGACCTGTACACACTTCCACTCCCCCTGACACACAACCATCCTGCAGACCTGTAATCTAATGAGAACTTGGGAGAATCCCAAGCTTTTGATGAAGATATTCAAATGCTTCACGAGCTAAAGGTTTAGTGAAGATATCAATAATTTGTTCTTTTGTACAAACATACTCAAGTTTGATATTATTTTCAGCGACTTGTTCTCTAACAAAATGATATTTGATCGGAATGTGTTTTGTTTTTGAATGCATGACAGGATTCTTGGAGATGCTGATGGCACTAGTGTTGTCACAAAATATGGGAATAGGCTCACTGAATTGTACTTGAAGATCTTGCAAAGTTTGTTTCATCCAAAGGACTTGAGTACAACATGATGCTGCTGCAATGTATTCTGCTTCCGTTGTAGATAACGAGATTGAAGTTTGCTTTTTGCTCAACCATGATACGAGACAACCACCTAGATAGAATATAGCTCCACTAGTACTCTTACGATCATCAACGCTTCATGCCGAATCTGCATCTGTAAAGGCTTGAATAATGAGATTGTTACCCTTGGGATACCACAAGCCATATTCTTTTGTGCCCTTTAGATATCGAAGAATTCTTTTGACGACAATAATATGTGATTCTTTTGGTGCTGCTTGGAATCTTGCTACTTGTCCAATTGCTTGCATAACATCTGGCCGAGAGGCTGTTACATATAGAAGACTACCAATCATAGATCTGTACAACTTCTGATCCACATCCTTAGATGAGTCGTCTATGCTCAATTTGCAACTTGTTACCATTGGAGTAAGGACGGGTTTGCAATCTTCCATTTTGAATTTCTTGAGCATTTCCTTGATGTACTTGGCTTGACATATAAATATTCCTTTCTCTTGCTGAGATATTTGAAGCCCTAAGAAGTATGTCAGCTCACCAAGTAAAGACATCTCAAACTCAATTTTCATCTTTGTAGAAAATTCCTTACTTAGTCGATCATCATTGCTAACAAATATTATATCATCCACATATACCTCAACGATTGTTAAATTATCTTTATCTATTTGTACATAAATATTTCTATCAAAAGTACCTTTCTTGAACCCTTGTTGACGTAGATATCCATCAAGACGAGCATACCATGCTCTAGGAGCCTGCTTGAGACCATATAGAGCCTTCTTTAACCTGCAGACATAGTCTTCTTTTTGTGATAGTAGAAAACCTTCAGGTTGTTCGATGTAAACTTCTTCTAATTATCCATTCAGAAATGCTGACTTAACATCCATTTGGTAGAATTTGATTTTTCTTGAACATGCATAGGCGAGAAACATTCGGATGGCTTCCATTCTGGCAACTGGTGCAAATGTTTCGTCGAAATCAATTCCTTCCACTTGTGCATAGCCTTTGCAAACCAATCTTGCTTTGTTTCTGGTAACCTACCCATATTCATTCAATTTGTTCCTGAACACCCATTTAGTCCTAATGACATTTTTATCTTTTGGTCGTGGAACTAATTCCCAGGTGTTATTCTTCTCAATTTGATCCAATTCTTCATTCATAGCTGCTACCCAATGTTCATTTTGGTTGGCTTCCTCAAAACTACTAGGCTCAAAGGTTGCTAGAAAAGCAACGTGAGTTTGTTGTGATGAACGAAGCTGTCGACCTTCATTTATGTCACCAATGATTTGATTTGATGGATGGTTCTTTTGAATCCATTCTTTTGTTCTCCTTGGAGGAGCTTCTTGTTGTTGTTTTGGTATATCTTGATGATCATTGTTTACTTCTTCCTCGTTGATAGTTGCTTCTTGTTCTACAATTTTATCTGTGTCTTTTTCAGCCTCTGTCTCAAGTTTCAAATATTATAGATCATCATCATTATTCGCTAGAACACCATCTTCATCAAATGTAATATTTATGCTCTCCACTATCTGTTTTCTTCTTAGATTATAAAATTTATAGGCCTTTCTTTTGCGTGAGTAACCAACAAAGATACCTTCATCAACATGTGATTCAAAATTGCCCAAATTTGATCTTCTCTTTTGATATAACATTTGCTTCCAGAGATTCTAAAATAATTTACATTCGCTGGTTTTCCTTTCCATAATTCATATGGATTCTTGTTGCAAATATTTCTGAGAAGACTTTGGTTGATAATGAAGACTTCCGTATCAATTGCTTGAACCCAAAATTTTTCATCCAATTTTGAGTCCTTCAACATTGTTCTACCCATTTCCTGTACAGTTCTATTCTTTCTTTTAGCAACTCCATTTTGCTGAGGTGTTCGTGCTGTTGAAAATTTCCTTTTTATTCCATTTTCATCACAGTATTGCTGAAATAATTTGGAAGTGAATTCTCCACCATTATCTAATCTTAAACACTTTATTTTCAAATCAGTTTCATTTTCAACCAACTCCTTGTAGATCTTAAAGCACTCAAATGCTTCAGATTTTTTCTTTAGGAAACTGACGGCTGTCATCCTGGTATAGTCATCTATCATTAACATGAAATATAATTCTCCATATAAGCCTTTTGTTCTCACAGGACCACATAGATCAGTATGTATCAATTCCAATGGATGTGATGCAAAGTGTTCTTTTGTTTTAAATTGGACTTTTGTCTGCTTGCCATGCCGACATGCCTCACATAGTGTGTTGGAAGGTTTTGAGATTTTCAGCATTTCTCGTACTGCTTCCTTTTTTCTTATCCTGACAAGATTGTCAAAGTTTATGTGACCCATTTGTTTGTGCCATAACCAACTTTCATCTTCTTTAGCTAGTAGACATGCTTTAGTTGCTTCATCCAGAACATATATGTCGTTTGGAGCTCGACTTGCTGTAGCCACAATTTTACCATACCTGCCTTTCCTGATTTCACATTTTGTAGAGTTGAATAGCATTGTGTGTCCTTGATCACACATTTGTCCAACACTGAGCAGATTGTGATTCATGTTTTTGACCAATAGAACATTCTTGGCTATAACATCTTTGCTTCCGAGAGTGACAGTACCTGATCCTATAACATTTGAAGATCCATCATTTCGAAAGGATATCGTTCCATCCTTATACTCTTTTAGAGATAAAAAATTCTTTCTATCTCCAGTCATATGCGTTGAGCAACTGTTGTCAACATACCACACATCTTTATTTTTTTGAGCCTTGAGAGCGAGAGCACAATTATCAGTCTTCTTCTTCTTCCATGTTCGTTCATTCTGTGGCTTCGAAGATTCTTCTCGAGGATTTTCAAGTCTGCAGTCTCTGGCTATGTGTCCAAAGTTCTGACATTTGTAACATTCCATATTATTTCTTAAATTTTCAAATCTATTGATGTTTCGTTGAGCCCTGGGAGGTTCATATTTGAATAATCTCTTGGAATTGCATTGGTTCATAGGGTACGTGCGACATTCTACAGCTTTATGACCAAATTTTCCACATGAATAAAAATAGCCATGAAAAATATGTTGGTACCTGGATGAAAATCTTCGTCGAGGAATCGTCTTCCAAGGATGTGCTTGCGAATCTTGTCCAATGAAGTCTACATGTATGTCAGATCTCATAGGTTCATTGTATTTTGTTGTAGAAGGTCCTGCTTCTTCTTCTTTGTAACCGAGGCCAGTTCTGTCATTGTAAGATCGTTGATTGTTGATGATTTCTTCCAATGCCCTTGAGCTATTGGCATAGTTTTGGACAGTTTTTCCCTTCTTCACTTCCTTACGCAGCGAGACTACTTTGGCTTCTAATGCTTCCCTTTCTTGGTTGCTTTCTTCCAACTTCTTTTGAAGTGACTCTTCAATACATTTGTGTTCTTCAACCTCAATTTTGAGACCTTGAACTTGTTCTTCAAGATTGTTGGAACAGATCTTCTCAGCATTGAGCTCTTTTATAAGCTTGATTGCCTCCTCATAAAATTCTTCTATGGTCAACCCTTCTTCTTCATTGTTTGATACTTCTTGTTTATTGTGCTTGGCCATAAACAATACTTTCTCATTAGCTTCTTCTTTGCTGTCACTTTCTTCATCGAATGATGAGCTATCTTCTTTAGAGAGAAAGTTCCTTTTGGATCCTTTCTTTTTGCCTTGCTTGTTGAATTTCTTAAAGCCTTTCTTTCCTTTTGAGTTGCCATCACTTTTGTTCAGACATTTTGCTACGAAATTCCCAACCTCACCACAACCGAAAATAATCAATGGAAGTTTACCTTTGAATTTTCCCTTACCAGGTTTTAGTTTTCTCGTAAAGTAAGCATATTCTTCATCTGAAAGACCTTCTCCATCATCTCCCTTTTCTTCACACTTGCAGGTGCATGTCATTTCAATTGAAGGTTGTTTGTCCTTATTGGTTTGCTTAGATGCAATGAACGCAGCTTCTAGATTTGAAGTACCCTTTTCTTCATCAAGTCTCATTTCATATGCTATGAGAACTCCATGTAATTCTTCCTTGCTGAGTTTGTCTAGATTTGCACTGTATTCTAAGTTCGATACCTTTGGGTTGAATCTCCCTGGTAGCGTTCTAAGAATCTTCCGTATAATAGTCTTCTCGTCAACTGGCTCTCCCAATCCTTCCAGAGTATTGATTATTTCATCAACGTATTGGAAGTATGAAGCAATGTTGCAATCTTCTTTCATTCTGAGTTGCTCAAATTTTGCTCTATAGATTTGAAGCTTTGCTTCTTTGACATTTGAGTCACCTGCATATATATTCTCAAGCTTATCCCATACATTTTTGGTGGTTTTACAACCCAACACCTTATGATAAGTAGATTCAATAAGTCCACTGATAATAATATTCTTTTCTTTTGCATCATTTACCAAATTCTTCTTACCTTGTTCATCCGCGGTTGATGCAAATCCATTTTGAACAGTGTCCCATACTTCGTAACCTTGCGTCAAGAGATAGAACTCCATTCTTCCTTTCCAGAGTGCATAATTATTTTCATTAAATAGAGGTAAACCATTCTTGGTATGCTCCATGACCTCCTTCCAGCTGTTAAACTGCTATTGAAGGAACCAAGCTCTGAAACCAATTGTTGGAAATACTGAGAGAGGGGGGGGGGGTGAATCAGTATTCCTTTCAATTAGAGCATTAGTTAATATTTAATTATTATTAGTGTTTTTAAAATGATAGCAGTAAACAAGAGGAACACAAATGCACACAGTTTTTAAGGTGGAAACCCACTTTGGGACAAAAACCACCTAATGCTTTTCTAATAATTCTTTTCAACTCCAATTGAAAATAAAGCTCCAACTTGCTAGAATCTAGAAAATAATTCTTCTCCAGCTCCCACTAGATGGATGCTCCAACGCCCGAGATTATTTAGTAGTAAACTGAACGGATGCCCCAACACTCAATGAGCTA